>BGNK01001502.1:0-68242 GCA_003297005.1 Symbiodinium sp. clade A Y106 | reverse complement strand
ATATGTACATATAAATATGTTTTTATATACATATGTATGCACATATATATGCATATATATGTAGATATGTATGTGTAAATATATTTGTATATACACATATGCACATACATATTTACAGTGGCAAAAGTACATATATATATGCGTATATATATATATCATATATGTTTATGTACATGTATACATATATATATATATGTGTTTTTAAATGTATATATACATAAATGTGTATATCTGTATTTCTGTATATATGTCTATCTGTCTATACGTATATATGTATATACGTATATACGTATATACGTATATATTTATATATGTATATATGTATATATGTCTATATGTATATATGTATGTATGTATATATGTATGTATGTATATATGTGTATATGTATATATGTATATATGTATATATGTATATATGCATATATGTATATGGGTAAATAGGTAAACAGGTATATATTTGTATATATGTATACCTGTATATATATATATATTTATGTATATACAGAGTAGTTGTAGATGTACAGATGTATAGATGCGGGTTGGGATCCCAGCCCCGGCCCTCGGGTCTCCCCCCCGCGCCCTTGGGCGCAGTCCCAGCCCCATGTCCATTCCCCCCGTTCCTAAGAAAGAAGAGAACCAAAAAAAAAAAAAAGAAAAAGGCCAAAAAAAATCTCCACCCATCGCCAGTGCTGTAAACTAAGAAGCAGCAGATCGTAGGTCGTAGGGCCTGCGTGGGCCCAGGGCAGAAGACAATTTCAATCATGGCATTGGTGATTGTAGTTTTGTAGTTGGGTCCATCATACCATGCGTTGCTTGGCAGGCGACCTATGGTTTCCACTGCTGCTGCGAGAGATGCAACTTCGAAGAGGCCGCGACACTGACGGCAGATCCCGACAGTCAAGAAGCTGGGCGTATTGCTGGTCAGGCAGTCTTCGGCCAGCAGCGAAAGGCTGCAGAAGACATTCTGGAGAAGGACTCGGACGTTCCAGCAAGTAAGGGAGTGCATGGAGCTGACGGGTGCGTGTGTGCATGGAGCTGACGGGTGTGTGTGACATCGATTCTCAGCGCGTCAACAATGAAGTCTGCAGCTTCAGCTGTCTTTATGGTTGAAGTTCAGCATTCTTGCCACTGCTTGTCAGATATGACGCGTGTATGACAGTCTCCATGCTGAAATTCCCTTCCTGCACATCATCGTCCGGTGCCAGGCTGCAGAAGCCACACAAGGTCCGCAAAGCGCTCCATCATCTGTGTTGCCGTGACCTCTCCTCAGCACATGCCTGGCCAGAAGTTGCAGTCTGGTGCCAGGAGCAGAGGGGGCAGAATTAGCCGAACGCCTGGAGGTTGGATCGCGACATGCTTCAGCCTGCCGTAGGGACAGGACACGGCGTGCTCAACCACGCTCGTAGGGAGCTAAACGGTCAAGCTCCACTTCTGCCTGAGATCCATCCCATCACAAGGCCCTTACCGAGACTATCACGCCCCGACCTGAACTACCACAACCCGTTTCTGTCGAAAGGGACACTGACAATGGGGCCTTGGGGGGAACTTTGCAGACCAGGTGATTGCGAACGGCGCCGAGGTGTTTGCAGCCCGTTGCCTGGTTCGTTGGTGGAAAGAAAAGTCAACGAAGCTGTACCGCCATGGTGCAGCACAGCGCACGCAGTATGGGTCATCTGTGACAACCAGATATGAGGCCAAAGAGCTCGAAACTGCGCTGCAACCAACAGGCTCGGGAGTTGTCTTGAAAGCAAGCGGTCGCAAAACGCTCACTTCACTGGCAGGTCGGTTGGCTACTTTGCAGATGTCGGTGTACGAGGTTTGTCTTTGCATGAGTGTCCTGCGCCAAAAACTCGTGGAACCTGACGCTAAGTTGCCATCTACTCCTCTCTCGGCACAGCGGATGGCTGCAGTCCCAGATTTCAATACTCGGGGTCTGCAGGCGGCCTAGTAGCGCGGCGTGCCTGCCAGGCGCTACTTCGGGACGGCTTCGAGCAGTGTGTGGATGATGCGGAGAAGAGATGTTTCGAACAGCAGGACAAGCTGCAGGTGCAACCTGCCCTTCCAGACAGGGGCCATGAAGCGAGATCAGCAGAAACTGTGCAGGCTCTCCTTCTGGGAAGCCTCGCGAATGTGCCCGGTCTCCTGGACGTATGCCAGACTTCGCCCGAAGTTAGCGGCACGAGCTAGTGCTTCACTCTCTCAAGGCTGCGAGGCTTCGCCCTGAGTCTTCGAGGCCAGATTCGGGACTGGAGCGGGGGGTCCAGTGCGTCCCATGACAATGAGAGGCCTCAACCGCTATGTGGAGGCCTGGCACGCTGGTGGCCAAGAATCTTCGAGCTTTGGGCCCGGGCCGCTCTTTCCGCCGCGCCAGGCGGCAGCTGCCTGGTCTAGAGTCTTGGATGCTCTGGAGCAGGCCCAGGGGCCCAGAGCAGAAGTGCGCAGATGCATATTGGCCATCGCCGGAGCCCCGCAGGTGATTCCGGGCTCCGAGCTTGCTGCAATTGTCGCCAACGACATGTTGAGCCAGACGCTTACGGACTACGCAGGATCCTAGAGATAGGACAGGACAGCTTGACCACCTTGTGAAGCTCCGTGAAGGCAACAAACTGTTGGCCTTCCACTTGGACTATCAGAAGGCCGCTCAAAAGGACTGCGGTTTGGCCTCAATCCTCGGGGTCCCCATACGGATACGCCATACACTGGCAGAGGGCTTCCCTTCGCGCTCGCTGCACGGACCTCAGGAACTTCGCCGGGCGCTTCTGCGAAGCCACCAGGTGCCGATGCCGAAGATTGCATAGGCCAGAGAGTGTATCTCTCTCAGACTTCCCAGGCATATGGCGGAGGGGTGGAGACGTGGAGATTCTTGACCTCGAAGCTCTTCGCAGAGTCGGCATGCTCCTAAGCTTCTCGTGCTTGTGAGCTTCATGTCGGCCCCTGATTTGATTGCCTCCGGGCCTTAGGCCTTATCAAAGATCCTTTGTTAAGGTAACGGGGGGAGGGTTTTCGTTCTTGTTGTTATTGATCGGGGAGTTGGTGACCACCATGATGATGCGAAGAGGAACAAGTGCCCCTGCAACTTTTGTGTGTCCGAGGTCTTAGACAGCGGCACAGCAACGCTTGAGACTTGGCTTCTCGTTTTCGGTGGGCGCTTGTCGCCGCTCGGTGGCCTCGAAAAAGCTCAGGTGGACAGCCATGCAGAAGGAGCAGTCGCAGCTTGCCCGTGGCTGCCGTGAACAAGGCTACTTCTCAAAGGCAGAGATGGACTTGGGCATGACGCCGGCAGAGCTGAGTTGAGCGCACTCTACACTGACACCATGCTTCACCTGGCAGCAGCAGTTCCAAGTCTACGTAGATTCTGCGCCAGCTTTTTCCTACTGAGACTGCCTGCAGCAAATGGCATTAAGCCTGTCCCGTGGTCCCGTCAGGAAGTCACTGTCGCCGCAGTGGAAGTACGCAGGGAGGCGAAGATAAGCCAGCGACAGGGACGTTGGATTGCTGCCATCTCGCCTGCAAGGAGAAGCCAGGTTTCGAGGATTTGCTGCACAAGCAAGGAAAAGCTGCACGAAGGAGGGCCTGGCGTCAAAACGGTGAGAGCGGTGCCATGGGGTGCCTTTCCTTTTGTGCCAGGACGCAGGAGAAGGTTGGAAACCGCGATGTGCAGAACCCGAAGAACGCCACAGTGCCAGGTGCCAAAGCTGCACCGACACTGAGCAGGAGAGGTGTCTTACATCGGTGTACAAGGCTCTCTCACAGCTCTGAGTGACTTGCTGGGCAATCTTGTTGTTGAGGAGCCATGAGGAACCGGTAAAGGAGGAGGAACTCCCGAGCAAAACCACTGGAGGCGGGGCTGCAGAAGCTGTCGTAGAGTGAAGAGGTTTCCTCTAGAATAGCAAGGATATAGCGATGCGAGCAATGCGAGCTGCTCTGTGACATCGGAGACAGACTCGGCCCGGGGACCCCAGCTCACCGTGGCTGCAATGCTGCTGCAATCCTGAAGCGTCATGGCATGGCGTCAGTCAGCCAGTCAAGGCAGGGCTCGAGATCGTGAAAGTGGTGGTCCACCTTCCGGGGCTAAGCTCAGCAGCAGAAGCTTCACTGGAGGTGCGATGAGCTAGCAGCTAGCGGCTAGAGCGGCTGGAGCTTGAGCAGCGGCAAGAGTAGATGCCAGTCGCGTTCAGGTCTCGCCGACTGAACTCAAGGTCACCAGCTTGAGGCACCACAAGAGCTATAGGTGTTTTGTGTTGTAGCAGGACAAGTATGTTGTAGTCACCGTAGTGCTTGAGCAGGCCGTCGTCTAAATTAACCAAGAGAACTATCCTTTTGTGCACAGACCTTGCAGGCCTGATGTGCCTCACCGCATGTGTGCGGTGCTCCCCACAGAAGTGGAGACCTCGAGCAGCACGGCCAAATGGTCGAGACGGTCGCAGCAGCTCACGGTCCAGCTTAGGGCATTGCGGGACGTTGCGGGCCGTTGAGAGCTCAGAAGAAGCCAAGCTGATTTCTGGAAGGCTTTCGTAGGTCAGCCTCAGCTCAGCATTGAGCATTGTACATAATTCCATGGTGGTTTCACCTGACTCGCAGATGCTGCGAGAAACTTCTGCAGGATGAGCGCTCGCAACCGAAGCCCATCCTCTCGCTCTCTTGGGAACCTCGCAAGTGCGCAGGTGAGATGTAACTGTCGCTTCTCAAACAATCCACCGCCTAGCCGCCCCTACCCTGAGGTGGGGTCTCGACATCTACCGTGCAGACTAAGCTAGGTTTCCTGTCCCCAGGTGAGTGCGGATCGTGTCCATCCAGTCGGCGGTTTCCGAATGGAGGACCTTCGCATTCGTTTTGCTGCTTCGGAATTGTGTGCAGGCTGCTGCATGTTGCGTGGTGCTGTCAGGAAGTCGTCGCACACGAAGAGACTCGCTATGTCGGGAGGGTAGTAGATGCGTTGTTCCGAGTAGAGGCAGGGTGCTCTGAGAGCGAATCGTCCTTCTCGTGCTTTGATCTGCCTTTCCGTAGGTTGAAATCATGAAGCGATGTGAGGGTCGCAAAGGCTCGGTCCGGCAGTACCCTGCAGTACCTTTGCAGCACGGCTGCCACACGGTCTCGAAGGCAAGTCGAAGCTGCTGGGGAAGTGTGCCTTCCAGGCGGTGGGAAGTGCGAATGGAGGGAATGGCATGAGTTGCTGTGGCTGTGGGTCGGGGCGCCCCCTGCAAGGTCAGTAGCGAGGGCCTGTCTGGCCTCACGCCGCTCGACGAGGCGGCAGACGCTTGCACGCAGGAGAAGAGCATGGATGTCACGGCATGAAGCGTAACGTGGGACCGTTTTCTGTGGCTCCCACCTCTCGCCCCGCTACAGCTGGCAAGGCCAGAAGGGTGCTCAAACAGCGGTTTTTTGCATCCCCCACTAGATTTTCCAGCAATTGTGGAAGGGAGTCTGAGCAAGGTTAGATCAACCGGGAGTAGAGAGAAACAGAGAGAGAGAGGTGTAAAACTAAAGATGGAGACAGTTAGAGAGAAGCCAGCTCCTGGGATCTCAGACACGTTTCAACCGGAACAAGCAATGCCCATCAAGTCCATGTTGAACCCATCGGAAGCTTCGGCGGATGCTCGCTTCGGCAGGAGCTCTGTCCCCATTTCCCTGGCCAGCAGGCGCACCGTAGCCGTCAACCGCGACAAGCTTTGCATGTCCTCGCGCCAACAGCAAAGCAGTGCGGAGTGCACAGGTGCGAGCGACACCGAGAGTTTGGCGACAGGCTCTGTAGCTCGTGACTCGCACCGGTCTTTGAGTGGAGACGAAGTTGCGGCCTTTCTCACCTCCCGCCTCCCTTTCGGCTCAAGCGGCCGAGCGGCAGCGCTGCCCTCTGTGCCGCCTCGCGGCCTCGCGCCCGACGCCTTGGCATTCTGCAGAAAGAATGCTAGAACTAGGACTCAGTTTTCGTCACGAGAGCTGGGGGTCGCCTCAGGGCCTCAGGGTCTCACGCGATCTCGTAAGAGAATTTAAAGATGTCAAGTACGGGGTTCTGGAGTTCTGGCCTAGGCTTCGAACCCTTGCGGGCCAAGCGAACCAGGCACGGAGCGAATTGCGATCCCACGAAGACGAGAGTGAGAGTGGGTGAAGGCCACTCCGAACTCCGAGAGCGAACCCTTCAAGATGTACTCCCCAGAGGCCACGGTAGCGAGAAAAGATCGCTCATGATTCAGCTTGCCATGCAGGATCATGCAGGATCTTTTGCTCCTCTCACTGTCGCGGACGCTGATGCGCCTTTCGCTTGTTTCAGGTTTCCTCGAGAGCGCTGTTCTTCTGCATCCCCATTCGTCTCACTGTCCTCGTCCCGTCCTTGAAGCAGAAGCTCGTCGAAGCTCGAAGATGCTCGAAGCCCGTGGAACTGCTAAAAGCCGAGACTTCGGCTCTGATCGTCACCGTCACCTCCTTCCTGTACACCGTGGACTACAGGCAGAGAGATTGCCGAAGAGCTTCTTTCGCGCAGCCCTGCTCAGAGGCTCTTCAATCAGCTCTTCCGAAGCTTCGTTGGCGGCTTCGCCACACCGCCGGCTTTGTCGCAAGGGCCGAGCAGCACTTACAGCGGGTCGCTGGCAGCTTGTCAGGGCGTCGGCGGCAACATTGCCACCTGCCTGGGCGAGGTGGGCACGACGTCCTCTTCTGCTTTTGAAGAGTATGTAAGTTGCGGTAGTAGCTGCATACCGTTTAGTCCAGAACTTCTTCCAATTACAAGTACACCGGAGGATGAGTCCTGTATTCCGGTAGAGAAGGCAGACTTATTCGTTTTGCTTGCGCTCACTTCGCAGTACAGCGGTCTCCTCTTTGGCGTCTTGGGCGTCATGGGAACCTGGTCCGGCAGGAGAGATTGGGCCCCTGCCTCGAGCCACAAAAGCCATACATCCCTCGTGGTCCCTGACGTTCCGAGGTCAAGTCCTACAATGCTTGGCTTTGGTTTAGACTGCTGTGCTACGGTGTCATGCTGATGCCCCGGTGGAATGCGTCCTTGGTGAACCAGTCGTGGGCAACGTGAATACGAGGTATTTCTTTGACTTTCCGTTAATTGCTCACTGTGAAGACTTCGCTGCTCGACGGCAGGCATGTAGCCCTGCGAATGGAGTACTCACGCCATTCGTCGGATTGAGATGGAGTCTGAGTCTCACCAAGGTGAACAGTCTGCAGCCGACCACGGAGAAGTATGGAACTGCACTTAGCGGCGGCCTGCGGCGGCCTGCAGTCTTGGCTTTGCTTAGCTTTGCTTGCACTGTGGCTCCATGTCTGCTTGAGGTTACAATCCGCTGATGTACAACATCGCAATGAACAGCCAGTGCTTCGCCCGGAGCGGTGGACACTCAACTCCGGTTCTCTGCGCTCATATCATCACATCCTAGGTGTTCGAGCACACGGACAAGCTTCCTTGTGTCTTCGATCTTGACGGTTGCCCTCATCATGTGCTCTCAGTGACGTGCACCCATGGCCACGTCCATGACACTGCTTGCAAAAGATCGGAGCGTTCTGACTCTAGCCATTTCCCACAAGCTTCGCGGCATGAGGGCGTACGCCAGCACTGACACCTATTGAAATTGAACTGGCAGCTCATGTAGTGTACGCAGAACTTCGGAGTAGAAATGAATCCGGAGCAGCGGCTTATGCCGCCGGTTCCCAACGTTGGCCTCGCGAAGTCACTTGAGGCTGGCCTTGGAATAGAGACAGGGAGAAGCCCCGTGATCCAAACTGGAAGCTCCAGGCCATGTCAGAGTCGGAGCCGATGAGAATTGCTGGTGCCAATCCTTTGCTGGTGAAGGCTTGGTCACGTAACCGGTTTCTGTGCTGCAACTTCCGTGCGCGAACATGCTGTGGAAAAGCAGGCAACAATGTGTAGCACCTGCATCATTGGCTTCTGGGCATCGGTCAAGCTTATGGACGAAGCCTCGGTACATGCGAAACTTGCGGCACATCCCGCGCAAACTGCATTGGTGGCTCTGAGGAACAGTTTGGGGACACTCTGAAGCCCCTCGTCCTGGCTGTCATGCTGGCAGGCTGCCTGGAAAAGGCAGTGGAGCTCTGTGCCGCACTCAGCGCAGCCGTCAGATGCAAGCGAAACAAAGCGGCTGCGAAGCTTCCGCTCAGGTGAGTTCTGCCTCAACAGGCAGGGCCGCCCTCGGTTCTCGAGCAACTAGTGCTGTTGGATCTGTTGTGTTCTCGCTAGTGCTGGTGCCATGACGTTGCGGAGGCTTGGCAGCCTGCTTTGGTGCGCACTGCAATGTCGCTGCAGCGTGCAGCCTTGCTACAGGATCTTCCTAAAGTGTCCTGGTACATCAGTGCTTCCATCCTTGTGCTTGTGAATCGTGTTCGGATGGTTTGAAGCCGGGCCGCACGTGGCAAAGACAAGGTTCCGGCGTCCAGTGTCAAATCCCACTACGCCGGGCGGACTCGATCACTACACTACACTGGAAGCACTGCAGAGGGAAGAGGAGACTTGCATTCCCGAGGCAAGCTGAGATGCTGAGATGTCCCCACTAACTACAGAAGCCTCAACAGTTCAGTCGAAAAGACGTCCAGTGCTGCGATTGTGGGTGATTTTTCGCTGCGCTTGCAGTCGCATGTCGTTGCATAGGTCGTGGGGAGAGGCCCTTGTTCATTATGCACGAGTCCGTGGTGGGTTCCCAGTATCAGACACTGCTTTTGTCATGTGGTTATGTGCGTGTCTGAGACATATGCAGGCAGCATCGCCGGTAAAGCAAGCTATTTTGTCGGAATAGTTGCTGAAGGGTTTGCAGCTGCTTCGGAATGAACCCGTGTTTTTCTTCCGTCAAGGTGCGTGCCCGCATAGTTGTCTGTGCGCGCGTGTGGGGTCGGGCAATGTTTGCAAGTGGTTGCCAAGTGGTCCTGGAACACAGGATGCCTTCGCACCCTGGACCGACGAGAGTGCGGGTGCATACTTTGTAGCCAGGTTGCGACTTGCCAGCAGAAGTCCCAACTCATCCACGATTCAGACGCATCGTTTGAAATGCAGTCACGGGCGAGTCATGGGTCGAAGAGAACCGTCCGGGTTGTTGCTCCAAGGATTTCTATTGCTGCAGTGCTTACTCTGGTGGGCCTTTTTCTGCTTGAAGTATCTGGATCCTTGATCGCTAGTGTGAACGCCTTGAACATCCACGTGTACAAGAAGGGCTACCAGGAAATAGAAGCGAAAGTGGCTTGACTAGGAAAGATAACGACGGCTTACCAATCTTGCGCAGACTGGCATGGCCCCGGCCATCAAACGAGGTTCTGCAAGGCTTCGATTCTGCCAGTCCCAAGTTGAAGGCAGGTGTGCTGCAGCCCTAAAAGTGCTTGAAGCTGCGGCCCTCGATCAGGACAACATCTCACGGCAGTTGGAATCCTGGCAGCACCAGTCATGGCGCAGCTACACATGCTTCATCTGAGGAAACTCCGGCGTACCCCCAAATTAACTGATTGAGCGACCCAACCTGCAAATTGAAATTAGCGCCCTGGACGTGTGCTGGAATCCCTGCATGTTTGGGGGTGCGAGACGCCCCAGGCGCAGTATTGCGTGCCACAGCAACAGCTAGTGCCTTCAGCCAATAAGCGTGGAATCATCCTTGCGGCTTCTATACTGTCATGGGCCCCGCCAACCACGCACCTGTGTGCATTGAGTGCGTCCCGACATCTCATGTGTGGGGTGTTGTGCCACTGGTGTCAGGGAAGCGAACAACCCAGGAATCCTTGCAGCAGCATCTCTCATCAATTGCTGTCACGGAGCTGAATGCCGTCCTTGCCGGCACGACGCCTCTCGACTGCAACGGCAGGAAGACAACGAGGGCATCCATTTCTCCGCTTGCTTGATGGACACCACGTGATGCTTTCCGCAGGAGCTTCTTTGTCCAAATTGTCATGTTCATGCTCTATGCGTTTATGTGGCTTCTCTCGCCTGTGCGCAGCGGAGAGCACATCTTCCAAATTGTTCGTACCTATTTCATGTCGCGGGCCCAATCGATAGCATGATTGCGCAGCTTCAGCAAGTGTTTCGAACTCAAACGATTGGATCACTTGCTGAGGTACAAAGCCTTCTGCAATGCCTTGTTCGCAGTCTGTGTTTGGGGCCTGCTGACTTTCATTCGCCATTCGACGGCAATCCGTTCCAGACAAGAGGTTCCAATAGGCGAGTCATCACGTGACAGATGTGGCGAAGGCTGTGACCTGGTCATCGTTATCAGCATTCTTTGCTTCTTTCTTGGCTGCCCTGCTGCACTCAACAGCAGCACTCATGTTGCAAGGCAGGTCGTCGCACGGTCTCGCATGACTCCATAAATCCGACGTGCTCTTTGTTCTGGAGGCGGCAGGCGTGAAAACTAAGGATTTATACCCGAGGTTGGTTCCTTTATCTCTCTGGCGGTCCCGCTGCCACTTCTCTTGTTGGACTCACGTCAGAGCATAGAGATGCGAGCCACCAATGCCTTGACAGCAGCCGCCGCCCCAGCAAGTCCTTCTAAGCACACCTTGTGCCAACTTTTCTGTTGGCTAGCCGAGTTGTATTGCGCAAGCTAGAAGTGAGAACTGTCCCAGACAGGTCATCGGCATGTTGGCTATAAAATTTGTTGTCTCCAACGGCATAGAGTCCTTCGTCATGGCCCGCAGCCCTGTGCTGGCGGGTCAAGTGGATGAGCAATCCAAATCCCACGAGACATCCAGCACCTTGGTCATGGAGGTTTTGCATATTCAGACTTTGCATCTAGCAGCAAGCCATGCAATGGTCGAACTAGGTGTCATGGGGGCATTAAGATGTGATCCGAGGTACTCATCCTCTTTGCGGTGGTACTGTGTGGGAACATCTGGGGAGTTACAGGCTTGGCCCCCGACCGACCTCGGACTCGTGAAGAGAGCCAAGAGCAAAGAGCCCCAAAGTCTCGCTCAAGGCATGCTGATTTCGGTGCCCATGCTCTCTCTGGCTCGGTTTGTGCTAAACCTTGAGACCACGAAAGAAGCTGTACGATTCTTGCCTCAGCTAGCAGAAGCTGCCTTCCTTGATGAAGAGGGCGAAGCTAGAGAGTTGACTGAACAGCTCAGGAGCAGTGCAAATAATCTCTCCACGACGCCTGGCATCAGACCGTGAAGTTTTCTGTGGATGCCGGAAGCATCTGCACTCCGAGACTTTCTAAGGACGGTTGCCGCACAACTACATTAGCGAAATGGCCAGTAGTGCGCGTAACAGCAAAACTTTTTCCAGGGAGAGCTCAAATGTTTGAGCTGCCTGGCTTTGATTCCTAAGTTAATGCTGGGGCATGCCCGGCTGGTTTCTCCTGGCTGTTTGTTTCCCAGTCTGGAATGCAGAGACGCCAGAATGGTAAAATCCGTTCTAGACCTATCATGTGGATCCGTGCCACGGTCGGGCCCTGTCAATGCTTCGCCAAAAAGACCGGCCGTGCAGATTATTGGGTTGGACCATGTCGCATACTCCGCGTGTCTCTGCATTGCGTCCAGAGTGCAGGTACTTGGCACAGGGCTGAGAAGTTCGCATTGCATCTGGCCGTTGAACACGCATGGAGCACGCATTCCGCAAGAGTGCTTCTGCGCTGCCTAAGATTTGGGGCACCACGGACTACATCGAGTTCACCGGCCGGGAGCTTCGTGCCATTGAGGGGTAGCTTGGGGGATTCTTCAAGCGCAGGTCGCCTCCCCAAGCACCTCCTCAGAATGCCGAAAGACTTGACATCTGGTGCTTTTTACTCGCACAGCCCGGCGCTTGGACTTCTCACGATGGGCCACTTTCTTCACACCCGTCTGCGACCCTATCAGGTCTGGGTGAGAGGAGCGTGTTGAACGGCATGTGGGGCAAGTATGACCACCACCGCTTCTCAACTGCACAGCAGTGCTTCGGCAATTCTCGGGCTGCGCCGGCTGTTTTCCTGAGGTGTCTCCGAGTTCCCCTTGTCTGGGGATCCCGTTCAGGTCAACGCCTCAGCTTAGGGTTTGGGGATCACTCGCTCGCTGGGACCGAACCCGCGAGGTCTGAGAACTGACTCGTCTCACCCTTCAGCTCTGCGGCGCGCGGAGCCTGGAATGCAGGAGACAAAAAGCAACGCTTTCTGTTGCTGCAGTAGGAGCTGTCACTCGGGACTTGTCTCCATATGGTTGGTTGAGGGTGCTGCAGCTGTGATGCAGGCAGAATGGCTGGAAGACTGCTCGCAGCTGAAGAAACGGGCACGTGGACCACCCATTTGTGGTGAGGTGACTTCGGTCTCGCGTGAGCCCCAGAGCCGTGCCAGCGACTCGCGACGACTCACGCGTAGTCCTGCTGCATCGCCGAAGTGACTCCAAGCCTATCGCGAACATCGAGGTGTGAAATGGTGGGCGTTCATTGGGCAGACGCCTGGGCTCCGAAGGATCCGAAGGCGCCGAAGCACCTTTGATGCGACACGTGATGGGATGTATAGTTGAAGGAGACTGCATATAGATTATAAATCCGTGATGATCCATAATTCTCGACGACTCGATGCAGATTACCATGCCAGCAGAGTGGGTGTGACCCCGAGCCGAGAGTGCGCAAGGTTACCGCAGAGCTCCAAAGAGCTGAGCAGCGTTCCTGTGCCTTTTCGCCCAGGTCCATCCTTCCAGCATCCGACGCCTCAGCATGAGCAATAGCCCTTCCGAGGGCTGGCTCTTGGGCGAGCATTGCCAGGCAGGCAAGCGAGACCAGCGAGACCCTTTCTCTTCCCTCTTTCTGTTTCTCTTCCTCTTCCTTTTTCTCTTTCTCTTTCTGTTTCTCTTTCTCTTTCTCTCTCTCTCTTTCTCTTCCTCTTTCTCTTTCTCTCTCTCTCTTTCTCTTCCCCTTTCTGTTTCTCATTCTGTTTCTTTCTCTCTCTCTCTCTCTCCGCGGCTGTGCGAGGCGTCCGAGAATCCCTCTTCGCCCTGCGCCGTCTTGACACGGCACTTACCTTACTTTAGCAGGCTTCTGACGCGAAACATGTTGCAGCCGCCAAGGACCACCACCCACACGACTGTGAAATGGGCCGGTGGTCTTGAGGACGCGCCACTCTTGGGTTTCATGTTTTTGCGTCTCCTTGCTCAGCCTCAGGAAGACATTCTCTCTGTAGACCTCATGCCCAGGCCAGTCAGTTCGCAATTTGTGTTGTAGGTCAGTGAGACAAGCCGTCTTTGATCCATGCAAGAGATGCGAAGGCAGGCCTTCTATTCGCACGATTTCCTTCCGCACGACTTTGTGGCGAGGTGGGCAGCTCGAAGTGTGAATGTTTTGATGTTGTGCATGGCTTTGGCCGACTTTTGGATGATTGGACCTCGGACTCCGTTTGTCAGGACTGCAGATGTGGATCGGCTTGTCCCTCCAAGAGTGTCTCAGAAGCAACAGAAGCATCATGCTTTCACCAAATGGGGAACAGAGAAGGATGCACTGCCAGGTAGAAACACTGCAGACTCCCAGTCCCAACTTCACCATCCAGGATTGGGCTGTTCGAGTTTCGTGCTCTCCGCGTGAGGTGTGACCTGCAATAACTTGCATTTTTTGGCAGGATGGGTCTGTTCAATATGGATCGACCCAGGCCGAAACGAACGAGGCTTCAAAAGCGCAGGAGGTGCCATTAGTTGCTTCTGTTCCGTCTGGCCCTGATTCAGGATAACAGAGCTGCACTTAGTTCGAACCGAAGATCGTCTCTCATGATCACAAGTTTACTGTGTTCACAGCCTGCTGGAAGTGCGAGTTCCAGCAAGGAGAGCTTTTTGCGACCTTCTTGGGGGAGGCGAGGGCTTGTCTTGATAACACTTTGTCAAAGGCCGTGCAGTCTGAGTCTCTCCATACTTTACGTGAAGCCACGACAGCAAAGATGCATCGCCGAATTGCCGTTTTTTAAAGCATCTCGCGCTTTTCATTGCGCGGGGCATGCAAGCATGCAGCTCGGCTAGAATCATCATGAATCGAGCAAAAAAACCGGCGGGGCCGCTCGGGAGTCAACGTCCCAAAGGAAAAAACAATGGCGGGGGAAAAATGCCCTGGGGACTTCGGGCGGCGGGCTCAATCAGAAGCGGAACTCTGGACGTCCGCCCGAAAGCATACCAGAGGAGGCAACCATGACAATCAACGAAGCGAGTTTCGCTTGTAGTGTGCCTGCAAGCAGCCGCGAAGACGTTTCGATGGCACCGAAGCTTCACACTGCCCGCAAGATCAGTACGCTGAGAGTGAAACGAACATCCAAGACTAAGACATGCAGTTGCCTGGACTTGTTGCGAGCGCCTTTCCAGGTGAACAACGAGGCCACGGGCTCAAAATGCCCAGTTTGGAAGAGAGCGGGCCGCTTGTCTCCAGAAGGAGATCATTCCCGCCCCTCCGCCGGCGGCCAGCCGGGACACGTTTAACCCAACTGATTGCAGTTGCGAAGCGAAGAACTTGCCTTTGCAGCGCCAGGGGCGGCAAGTTCCCATGGGCGTCGTGAAAAGTGTGGACCTGAAGGCCTGAAAAGAAAGAAGCTTTAAAACGCAGCTCCTTGGGTGCTTGGCCCTGACAGGCACGCACGGCCTTGGTGGAGTGGCGGTGCTCTCTGCAGGAGAATCCGCAGGAGGCTCCTTGGCCCATTGTGAAGGACACAAGAGGTCCACTATGCTATGTTACTATGCAGTCTATAGTCTATAGATGTCTATTTATAGTTCGTATGAGTGTAGAAACATCGAAGACGGCCTCAAGGTCAGCCTGTTCGAGCTGGCACCGCATCCACTCGTTGATGTTCGCCTGGCAGACATCGTTTTTATCCCACCCGAACAGCAGTCTCAGGACGAGCGTTCCGTTCTCCGGAGTTGTTGTTGTTTCTGCTGACCGCAGCATGCAAGCATGCACCCAAACCTGCATACATCCAAGACGCTGTGGGAGGACAAGGGAAACTGGGTTGGCCGGGTGACGGCCTTCTCCGGCTTCTCTGCACAGGTTCAGCTAGTTTGTGGCCTGAGCCCTACTGATACTACGGAGCGTCATGACGATGGTTAGACGGAGAAACCTTTGGTCGTCGAAGGCAGGAGTGAGTGGTTCGATGTCGAATCCTTGCTGGGGCCTCGAATGCTAGCAGTCCGCATTTGTGCAAGCTAGGAGCTCATGCAGTCCGTGCTGCTGAAAGGAGCATTGCCGACATGGAAGGGCACTACGACCGCGCCTTAGTGAAGTTGCGGTTGATTGAATGATCACTGACGCACCTCGAAACCTCGGTGATGCCGGAATACTGGTGCAGTGCGACTTCGCCATGCTTACAGTAATCATGACGAGGTTCAGTCGAAAGTCGAGAGAAGCTAGCTTCGGGGGTTGCTTTCTCAGGAGAGCTCCGTGTCTTCCGACGAGGTTGGCTCGGAAGTCGCTCTGGAAGTCCGGGCTACTCCTATCGCATCTCGCGTGCAGGAACCGGAAGTCATTTGGGTGAAGGGGGGACCGGACGCGGACGCGCGCTGCCCAGAAAGGGCCAGAAGACAGAGCTGAGCTGACGCTCCCCCCCAAGCCATCTCAAACCCCTCCAAAGTTTTCTGAAGTCGTTTCAGGAGCCGTGCCAAGCTCCTTGCGGCAGTCGGGATGCGAGCCGTGGGCTAAGCTTCGAAGTGGTGGCTCCAAGCAAAGAAACGAGCAGCAGCCCGCGTGCTTTCTTCAGGCCCGAGTCGGGAGGCCGAAAGAGAGGAGGCACCTCCCGGCGCCTAAGTGACGAAGAGCTGCCGCAACAGATTTTCACACGAGGTCTGCGAGCACTGTGAGCAGTCCCAAAGCGAGACCTCGGAAGGCGACGTAGAGTCTCGCTGCAAGATGGCGCTTCCAATTCTTGGGCGAACAGCTGCACAAGAGAAGTGAAGCGTGCTTGATGTGCACATGGAGGCTCCTCCTCGTCTACTAGAGCGCCAGAAATCCTGGCTTTCGATGTGCTGCAAGAGGCCACACCGTGTACTACTCGATCAATCTCTGTTAGAATTCAGCGATGATGGAGCATCTGTATGCGGCAAGCACCTGCCAAAGAGGATCTGAGCCCACGCGACTGGAGCTCAGACGAATGAGCTTTGTCATGCTGCACCGTTCGATCTGCAATCTTGCAGACGTGCGGCGCATGCTCCAGTGCTTCGCGTCAAGTCCTTCAGGATCACAAGTTCGTGGACCGCCCCTCTCCTGCTCCAAAGGCCGCTGCATGCCGCGTCTCTTTAGAAGCCTTCTGTTTGCGGCACGGCCCGCACTTGCATTGGTAGGTGCTGATGCGAGCAGTGAGGCTGGGGATACGGAAAGCAGTTCGGCGGAGTGCGAGTGGCGGAATTTCAAGCGAGGCGAGAGCACTCGGTGTTGCAGAAGGGTCTTCTCGATGGAGGAGAAGGCATGGCGCTTGACGATGTTTGACGCTTCACGAAGTCGGACGCTCTGTACATGTTTGCATCTGATGCAGTTCCGCAGACAGGCGTAGTTGCGCCCATCATGGTGCGTACTTACTCTTCCAGATGCGACCTGTTTCGAGCAATGGCACACGCCCCAGCGTTGCGGATGTCACTGCGCTCGTCAACAGGAACGGTTGCACAGGAACGGCTGACTAAAGGGAGTGTGGAAGAACATCATCGATTTGAATTTTGTTCGCTTGTGCAGCAGTACCCTCGGCAAGGGCATGTGTCTCAGCCTGCATGCCAGCGAATATAATGCATCACCACCTAGCTGTTTGGTGCTCAAGGAAACAAGTACCTGGCAGCCCGATGGGCTGATCAACTTAAGAATCCAGCCATTCCGTGTTTCTGTTTTGATCCTCCTTCGGTTCTGAGGTGGTTGGTCCGCCCGGCACGCCCTACTCGGACGTACCGTTCTTCTTTGATTTGTCCTTGTCCCCCCAGTGCGCCACATGCCCCTGGACATATAGGTTTCTACACTTGAGACGGTACAAGTTCTCGCAGGCAAGGAAAGCTAGCAAGGCCCAGGATCTCAAAGTAAGTGATGCCGTTCATGCAAGATGTGAGCACTCTTTGAGGTACCCGTCTGAGCCTCCTTTGGTGCACTTCATGGCAAACTACGCAGCTCCGATGCGCTTGGCTGTCTTGACAGTGGCAAACAAAAGACAGCACGGCAGCACGGCCAGGTCAACAGTTGTGAGAAGTTGAACCCGAATCTCTACAACGATGGCAAGGCCCGGGGTCGGCGGGCCCGGCTTGGTGACGACTCTTCGCGCTGCTTAGACCCTGGAGGTTTGCCTCAGCATACTTGGTACTTGGGCGGGACCTGGCTGGGATCCGCAAAAGTCCACACTTCTCCAGGCTGAGCTTCGTTTGTCAGCTCGAGAAGATTTCAGTGACCCAGGAAGAGAGTCTCGGGAATCACTGCCGAATTCCTCCTCCTGCTACTACTGCTACTACTGCCACTCCAACTGCCACTGCCACTGCTCCGGCTGCTGCTACGGCTGCTGCTACTGCCACTGCCACTGGGACTGGGACTGCGACTGCTACTGCTACTGCTACTGCTACAGCTACTCCTACTGCTACTGCGTACTGCGTACTGCTTGCTGCTTACTGCTTACTGCTAACTGCCACTGCTACTGCTACTGCTACTGCCTGCTCCTGCTGCACGGCTGCTGCTACTGCTGCTGCTACGGCTGCTACGGCTGCTACTGCTACTTCTACTATCTGCTACTATGTCTGACGTTGCACAGCAGCCACACAGAGTCTTCGGGAGCATCGTCAGTTTGTCTTTGTGCCGGATACATCATTGAAGCTCAGGTCGCAGATCTACACGATCAAATCACGGAACGGGCTGTAGACACAAAGCTGTGCGAGTCTGTCAGACGGTGTCACTGCCTTACCAATCGGCATTTGCATGCCCTTCTTTTTTGGCAGATGCCGACACACCATTGGCCGGGTGTGAGGCTGGGGCAGTGGCGCCTTGGATCCTGTCGTCTAGGGGGGGTTGGGGCCAACCGTCGGCGGGCATCCGACGATGACACCTGGACGCATGGGCTAACGTGCCAGGTGGCTGCCAAGTCTCTTAATGGGAGGCCAGTTGTTGTGTTGTCTTCATCATTGGGTCATCCTGTTGCACACAGCCTAAAGTTCGAATTGGAATGTCGAGGTCGCACCTGCACAGTTGTGGAAAAGTTGCACAGCAGCCGCGCACACACACAGTCCTTTTTTGCAGCATATGTGACTTTCTCAGGTTTTCCAGGTCCAGAAGCCGGTGTGACCTCACATGTACCAGAGAGGCGTCTGGCCCGCATCTTCATTGCCGCTTTGTTTTTCAGGCTTTCGCTGGAGACGGGGCGTGTGTGTGTGTCTTCTGTGTGGCTCAAAGCTCAAATCGTCTTTACTTCAACGTGTCCCTCAAGGCGAAGTACTCGTCGACGGAGCAGTTTTTCTCGCGGCTCGTGCAGGGCAATCGGGTGGAATTCTTGGAGGACGTCACGGGCAAGCTCTTGTGTCGGTTTGTGGACGACGAAGCGGAAGACGTGAAGAAGGAGATGGCTTTGCCGATGGAAGAGTTGCAAAGGAAGTTCGAGATCAGTAGATCCTGCAGGGCAAAGCCGTGGATGTGGTGCAGGACGGCTCGGGCAAGCTCATGTGTTGCTTTACCGACGTCAAGCCGAGGACAAGAATAAGGACAAGCTGAGTAGTGGAAGAAAGGGTCGAGGTCACCTCCCCTCGTGGATATGAACGGTTTTGTGGGCACCGGCCATTCGGTGTTGATCGCAGGCATGTATCTCCGACCTGAGCTGTGCAGTGTCTGCGGCACACAAAAGAGATAAGTTCTGTCTGGTCTGCGCTGTGACGCACAAACGGAGAACAAGAAGACATGAGGGTCTGAAGGCAAGACTTCATGATTTTGGTCGCAGCCATTCCTGCTACATGTATAGATATACGTATCGCTGAGCCTCTTGTGGGTCTACTGCGCCATGGCCGCTTCTAAAGATCCAGCGTCAATGGTAACCACTTCAGACATCTGCCTTCGCAAGTCGGCGCTGAAGATTCGCTGCCCTGACTGCCTCGAAGATCATCATCCTCGGAACCATGCGGCAAATTCAGGCGCCATCCTCCGACTCGGAGCAGATCCATGCGGCTCCAGGTCATTTATCCCGAAAGGCAAAGCTCAGCGCAGAGATCCCTTCGAAAGAGCGGAGGTCTTTTGAGAGATCTGTCATCCAGCTGGAAGCTCGAAACCCAAAGTTCAAGAGCCCGCTGCAACTTAAAACGCAGATTTTGGGAGAACTATGACTATAGTAACTATATCTGAGCTGAAACGCTGCTGGCTCGATGTTCGAAATCCTAGACGATGTGTTTTGATTTCTTATGTTCTGCAAAAATATCCACCGACATTTTCGCTTTCCGCCATGAGCACAAACTGTTTTGACAAGGCAACTGCTCACAAGTGTTGTGGTCGTTTCTTGAATTTCTACCCAAACTTAAGTATGCATCTGGAAGATTTTTGGTTTCTGCTTGGAAACATTACGTTTCGATGAATCAGTAGTCTTGATTTGAAACAAAACGTACAAAAACTCAGAAAAACCACATGGTTGTGTAGTCGAAGTACATGAATACCGTAGCAACATACAGGTGTTTTGTTTGAAAGTTCATGCAGCTGATTCCAATATACATGGAGTGTTTGCCAAGAACTTCATGAGATGTGAAAAAAGACGAACATTAAGTTCTGTTAGAATTATATGCAATGTATGCAAAATCGTACGCTTTTCTTAAAACCACATTAAATTTTAAATTAAATAAACTGCATGCAGTTTCGGCAAAACTACATGCAGCTTGACGAAAGTACATGGAGTTTCTGTAAAACTACATACAGCTTCCCAAACGTACATGTAGTTTGTTTGAAACTGTATGTAGTTTCGTAAAACCGTATGTAGTTTCGACAAAACTACATACGGTTTTGTAAAACTGTATGCAGTTTCCACGAAACTACATACAATTTCCCAAAATCTGCATGTACTTTCGCCAAAAGTGTATGTAATTTTCTATGAAACGGTATGTAGTTTCGCCCAAAACTGCATGTACTTTTGTTGAAATCTTTTGAAGGACGTGCATGTATTGTTGTTGTAAACTTTATGTACTTTCAGCAAAAATGCGCGTAGTTTTTGAACGCCACTGTACAGTTTCGATTATATCATTCTTCTCTAGGTTGAAAAGCAAAGATGCAATTTTCTTCGCCGCCATGTGAATACCTCCTGGTGCTCACGAGCACCTCGGTGGCGGCGGATCTCGCCTACTTGGGCATGGGCGAGGGACGAAATTCAATGGACCAATGCAGCGGAGCAGGTTGTGGGAGCCTGCCTCGTGTACTTGGTGACCGTGGTTCCACAAGTGATCCTGTGGCTTTTGGGCCACCCGAATTGCGAGTGTCTTGAGCCGGGGCTCGGGGCATGCCATCTCAGGAGAGTGTTGCGACGGCGCTTGCGCCGAAAGCAGCGCAGACGGAAACCGCGACCTAAGGCCCAGTGGTCGCCAAAGCTCATCGCCTTCAGCGCTTTCCGCCTCAGGGGACATCGCTACTGTGGGCGAAAACGGCGGAGCCACATGGGCTTCTGGTGTGGGCCACGTGCAGGGAGTCTTGGGCTCTTTGTGCCGCAGGTTCAGGCTACGGCGACCCAGATCGCTTCTGCGCCTCCGGGCGTGTGTTCCTCGCGAAGGCTGCGGGCTGCATTGGCGAGGGACTTGCAAGTGAGTGATCAGGGTCTTTGTTCTTTGCGGGACAGGACCCAAGAACCTAGAACAGTTGAAAAGACCCGCTTGAGGGCAAAAAGAAATCGAGCAGGCAGCGATCAAGATATGACAAAGAGCCAGACGACCGATGCAGAGGCTGTGAGCCCTAAGAGCCAGGAGGCCAAAGCAGAGGCTGTGTGCCCACCCAGGGTTTGTGACCTTAGCTCTTCGGAGCTCCCAGGGTTCTCTGCCAAGCCTCCGCGAGCTAGCCATGGCGACGGCTGCCAGCCGGCTATGCTCACCAAGGTGATCGAGGGCATCCTTCCTTGGGATTGGGTTAAGACGTCCGATGGCTGGCAGCAGTGGGGCGGTTTCTGCAGTGGCGGTGGCGGCGGCAACAGCGAGTTGCTTGAGGGTCTCCAGGCTTTGCTCGCCAAGGTCCAGCCGGGCAACAACACTGATGGAAAGCAGCCTAAGGGCAAGGGCAAGAAGTCCAGTGGGACCGACGGCGGTCCACCCACAACTTCCTCGGCGACCCCTACCTCTGATGGCTCGGTCCGTGGCAAGGGCAAGGGCAACAGCATTACGAGTGACAGCGATCTCTTCAAGGCCTTGGAAGGGGTAGTTCGTGCTGCAAAAAAGGACCCGAGTGATCTGCTGAGTGCGCTTCAAGACGTTGTGCATCGTGCTGTTGTGGGTTACGGGCACGGTCGTGCAGCCAGAAGGCTGCGAGCAAAGGAGCAGGGCAAGGCGGAAGCTGCTCAGCCATCGCCCGCCCCGGCCCCACAGACTAGGGTCGTGGAGCCCAGCTTTTGCAGGCCGGTTGCACATGATGAGCAGGGTGGCTCTGAATGGAAGGTCGTAGAAAGCAAAAAGAAGCAGGGGGCGGCGGCTGTTCAACAATGGACTGTGGACCCACTCGTCGGTGGCTTGCTGGGATTTGGCATTGCTAAGAAGCGTCTCACGGACGGGGTTCCGCTAGGTGGCCACCTTGTGATTGCAAATGAGCAGGCTGAGCTTGATGCCATCCTTTCGTTGGCTCGGGCCCACGAGCTCAAGGATGCCATGTCTGTGATTTGTCGGTTTGTGCCAGCAGGCGATGCTACTACCATGCAGCTGCCTTCGGTAGGCCCTAGAGGCCAAAAGCAGGTGCGATCGTGGCCGGCCGTCGCTTTGACCGAGGCGGGAGGTCCGACCATAAAGAATAAAGCTGTGATCAAGGCCACCTTTGCTGCTCCAGATCGCAAGCTTGTGACGGTGAGAGTGCAGGTGCCTAAAGCAGACAAGGCAGGCATTGGGCCCACTGCATTCCTTTGGCATGTGGCAGAAACTTCAGGCCGGTGACACCGGCAACCGCGAGACCGTTCTTGAGTGCTATGCCAAGGTTGCCGAGGCTGATAAGGCTGGGCTCCTTAAGCGATCAGGTGCAAATGGCATTTTCGTTGCCGAGCTCACCCGAGACCAGGCAAAGCCCATTGTTGATTGGATCCAGCCTGGCGACGTCGTCGGCCCGGCCTACCTCCTTCTTGCTCAGCGCCAGGCGGCTGCCGAGGGCCGTGCTCTGGCCTTCCGGCGTGGTGGTGGTGCTGCTCTAGGCCTTCGTGTTGAGCCTGGCAAAGCTGCTGGCGATAGGACTTGCACATGGCGAGCTCGACACGTGCCCCGGGATTGGGTCGAGGAGGACCTCCTTGGTGCCTTCACTGCCGCAGGCTTTATCGACTTCGAGGTCGTCTCGCCAGGCAGGGGTTCCTTGCCGTGTGCTAAGCTGAAGGATGATGGCGGCCTCCCGTCCCTCGTCATCCAGACTGAGAACCACAGCATCGATGTTGAGCGGGCGGTCGCCAAACGGCGCATGATCAACCTTGACACTGAGAAATTGCAGTTTTCAGGCCGTGGTGCGACGGCCCCACGGCGCACTGTGAACCCGGCCCCCTCCAATGCGGCAGCCACGGGCCCCGCGACCAACGGGACCAATGCACTTGCTGGGGCTAAGGCTGCTAGCAAGGGCAAGGGAAATCAGGCGGGTCAGGCCACGACCGGCACCAACACCGGTGCCCAGGACCCCAAACTACTGGTGGTGGGGATCGGGCACGATCTCGCTCACCAGTGCGAGGACCCTCTGATTGGTACGACATCGGGGCAGGCCAATGCTTCTTCAATGTGGTTGGTGCCCATTATGCGGTGTATCGCGATGGATATACATGGAAGGATGCTTGCAAGCTTGCCAAAGCCCGTGGAGCCATCCTAAGGTCTGAGATTGCGAGCTACATCCGTGAGAAGCCTGACCACTTCAAGCCTTTCTGGCTACCCCCTCCGACCCCAGCCGACGAGACCGAGAAGGAGAACCTCACACAGATGGAGGGCGGTGCACCTCCCACCACGTGGGAGGAATATCTCCAAGCTCTCGATCGTCCAGGGCGGTGGTGCGATGATTTGACTTTTCGTGCCATGACGAAACGTTTGAATTGTCGCATCTTGCTCATAGTTGGCGACATCGCTGCACCCGACCAGGTGATAGCATACGGGAAGCGCATCAGCTACAAAGACGATCGTCGCCAGCTGGGTTGTGGTTCCGGTCTTATACAAAGATGGCCACTACCAACTCATTGCGCCGAAAGCTGGCAAGGAACTCCCCCCGGAGTGGCTTGAGTTGGAGGCGGGGGGTCACCCGCGACCGGTGCCCCGTGGAGGCGGCTGGTTGCCGAGCCGGTGTTCTTCTCAGTCTTCTAAGTCGCGGGCGAGGTCACGGCCGGCTCCTTCTCCACGTGCTGCCTCGTCCCGGGCGTCTTCGAAAGCTGGTGGCGGTGATGCTGGTGGGTGGCTTCCTTCTTCGGCTTCTTCTTCTATACTTCGCGGTCAAAGCCGGCTCCTGCGCTTCGTGCTACCTCAGTGCGGGCATCCTCGGGGGCTGGTGATGGCGATGCTGGTGGCTGGCTCCCTTCCCGGGCCTCTTCTTCTACGTCGAGGCTTCCTTCTGATGCTGTGGGCAACGCCTGGCTTCCTTCCAGGGCCTCTTCTTCTGCTAGGGCTCCGGCTTCTAAGACTGCCCGTACCATGGCGACGGGTGGTGCTAGCTTGGTGCCGCCTCCTCCGCCTGCCCCTGAGGTGGGGCCTTCACGGGACAATGGCGACAAGCTTGGTTGGTACTGCGAGCTGTGCAAGAAGTTCGTGTATGAGGGGCGGGCATTGGGCGGCCATGACTCGCGGTTGACAGTGGCAAAGCACAACCACATCACTCGTGTCCACCCTGGTGTGCCACGAAGCATGTTCAGGAGACTGAATGCCCAGGTGATCGTGAAACCCAAGCCGATCGCGCAATTGGCGACACCTTTCTGGAAGTGTGCATGGTGCTCTGTGGGATTGCCAAAGTTGGAACCGAATGTGCACATCGCTTCGGTCAACATGCATCTTAGACACTGTGCCAAAGCTCCCAAGAAAGCCACTTCAGGAGGCAGTGCCAAAGCTCAGGCAATCGCCTTAGGCTTGCCGGGGATCTCAGCTTACAAGGCCAGCTGGGGATCTCAGCTTACAAGGCCAGCTGCACGGAGATGACAAACGTCTCCAAGAGACTGAGGATCTGGCGCGGTGTGCTTCGTCAACGTGATCGTGTGAATGCCCTCGGGCATAGCATGCGAGTGTGTGCTAAGGGCAAGGTTGGTGGCAAAGCCTTCCGGTTTCTCTTCACCTGTGCTAGGTGCCTGCAAACCAAGCACAGACCGAGCCACCTTAGTCGTTGGAAGTTTCGCTGTGTGCCTGAGGAGGGCCTTGCGGCTGCACGGTCTCGCCAGTTCAAACGTCGAACGAAGTTGTACCTCCAGCTCCACAGGTCACATCGTCGTAAGCTGTGTGACATTTGGCAGCTGAGCCCCGAGGAGCGCCAAAAGTTGGCCAAGCAAGCTCGCCTTGCACCAAAGCGTGGCCCCGAGAACCAGTGGATCCGGGACGTGACCATGGACGGCGACGTGGAGCCCAACCCTGGTCCGTCTTCGTCATCTCCTACTTCGACCAGGGCTTCTACCTTTCGCCAGTGGAGTGTGAACTTAGGTGGTAGCGTGCACCTTTTCGAGGCCCTGGACGTTCTGGCGAACACCCGTGGGGCGGAGCGACCTTGTGCTGTCAGCTTCTTGGAGTGCCGAACGAGGCCTGCGGACCAAGCCGCTGCGACCCGGCGGCTGCAGCGCATGGGGTTCACGGCTTTCTGGGTGCGAATGGCCGATGGATGTGGAAGGGTGGCTTGTGCGCCGCGGTGGCTACCTCGGTCCCTTGCCGCCAGTTGCACTCATGGACGGGCGACGGCGGTGACCTCTTGATGCTTGACTTCGAAAGGTTTCGCACGGTCTCGGCATGGCGGCGCCCCGGCACTTCGCGCGATGACTTTGACGAGGAGATTTGCCACATCTTCGGCGAGGCCGCCTCAGCGCATCGTGTGTGCCTGGCATTTGGTGATTTCAATGATGAACCTTTGGAGTCGCCTCTCCTTGACCTGGGTGTGGAAATTTCGGCACCGAAGGACGGTGACACCTACCTCCCTTCACGGTGGGGTGGGTCCAGGGCCATCGACTGGATCGGCTTCAATGACCCTACGCTCGCAGTGCACTCCCAGTTCAGCGAGGTTAAGCTCGGCGACCGCCGCTTGCTTCAGACCACCTGGCAGGCGACCTTTGAGCGACGCCCCGAGCCAAGCTTCGACCCACCCCTGTGTGTCACAAGCCTCACGGTGCCGGTCAGCCGGTCTGGCGCGAGGAGCTTCGGTGTTTCTTCGAGCAGTGCGAGGTCCACGAGGGCGACGTCAACCAGCAGTGGCTTCAGTTGGTGGACTTGATCGTTCAGGCCGCTTCCTACGCCAGAGGGGTCCTTGAGTGTGAAGAGGCTCCGTGTCCTCGTGGTGCTCGTCCTAAGGGTTCGGTGCCGGCAGTGCAGGACATCACCCACGAGGGCCGTGCTGCGGGGCGCCTGTGCTCCGAAAGTTGGATGGTCCAACGCCTGTGCCGCTTCCAGGGCCAGTTGCTTGAGGTTGCCAGGCAGGACAACCCACCTGAGGCCCTTCTTCGTCGTCTGCACCGACTGTGGCCCAAGGAGATCCCGAAGAGTAGTTTCGAGCACGCCCTGGAGGCCACTGCGCCTCGCGCCGCTACCTTGGCCTGAGGGACTGGCGCCGACGCATGGAGAAAGGTGGCAAGCCGGCCACCCAGTGGCTCAACAACAAGGGCTGCACGCTCCCTGCCTGCGTCGTGGACACGACTGACGGGCACAACGCGCGGAGCCGCACTTCAAGGGAGGCACTCCAGGTCGTCCGGGACTTTTGGCGACGCACCTGGCGCAGCCCACGGTCCTCTAGGACTCTGGACACGTTGGAGGCAAAGTGGAGACAGGCTGAGGCAGTTCCCCCGCTGGGATCAAGCCATGGGCAAGATCACTCCGGAGGAGTTGCACGTGCAGGCTAAGCGCATGGCTTCAAGTTCTGCGGGCCCCGACGGGATCACTGGGGAGGAGGTGGCTCACCTTCCTTTACGGTTCTGGGGCTTGCTTGCTGATCGCCTCGAAGTTTGGAGCGCTGCGGGGCTTTACCCCGAAGCCTGGCGCCACTGCCGGACCGTCTTCATCCCGAAGGACACCGCTGCCAGGAAAGGCGGCGAGGCCGAAGTCAGCAGGATGCGACCGATCAGCGTGTTCAGCAGCATCTACCGGGTGGTCGTCAGCACTTGGACGTCGTCTCAGGCCACCCGGCGTTGGCTTGACTCGGTCTCTCCTGACTTCTTCCACGGTGGTTTGCAAGGCCGGACGGCTCAGCAGGCGCTGCGGCGCCTGGACGTCGCTTGGGGGGATGATCGGATCCTTGCGTCTCTAGACTTTATGCTTTGCTTTGACTACGTTGACCCCTTCTTGGCGCTCCGCAATATGCAACTTTACGGGGCGCCTGCGGGTCTCCTGGGCATCCTCAAGTGGACGTGGTGCCACCAGCGACGCTGGCTACAGCTTGGGGAAGAAGTGCTTCCGGAACCTGAAGCGGTTGACAGTAGCCTGCCTCAAGGCTGCCCGGCCTCTCCGCTGGCTCTTCTGCTGTTGCTCAGGCTGCCGGCTTTGACGGTGTCCCAGCTGCTAGGACCTGCCGTGGTGCAGTCCGTCTTCGTGGACGACCGGAACCTCGTTGTGAACACCCCGGAGCAGGCCAAGTTAGCAGTGGAGTGTTGGGACCGCGAGGCTACCGAGCTCGGCCTCAACGAACACCGAGCCAAGCGCCGCTTCGTCACCCGTAGTGCAGTGCAACGTGAGGCCCTACGCCGCTCGAACATCGAGCCCTCCTCTGAGGCGGAGGTGCTTGGTACGGTTTTTGGTGTGGAAGAGGTGAGTGTGGAGGACTCGGCAAGGATGCAGACCTTCAAGCAAGCTCTTCAGCGGCTCTGTGTCTTGCCGGTGTCCCAGCAGCGACGACAACAGATGTACAGATCGATTTTGATTCCTCAACTTGTTTGGGGTTTGTGGTGGGCTCGCAGTACGGTGAAGGAACAGTCGAAGGTCACGACTCTTGTGCGGCGCGCGGTTGGCGGTGTTGCCTCCGGAGCGCGTAGTCTGTGGAAACTTTTGGCAGGCCACTTCACCGACGTTGAGTTCATTCTGAGGATGCACCACGTATCCTCGTTTTTCTCGGCTGAGCAACACTGGCGAGGTCGCGGACTTCGCTGTGTACATGGACAGTGGGGCAAAGCCGTTTGCATGTTTTTGGAAAGTAAAGGTTACTCTGCTGAGGATCTTGTCTCGTGGGTGCATCCCAGCGAGCCGCGCTTGGATCTTGGCACGAAGGAGGGCTTGCAACGTGGACTGCGCACCCTTCGAGAGCAGTGGCGACGCCAGCAGTACGACGACTTCATTGCCTACCCGAGGGACGAGGCTGTCGAGATTGCCCAGGCCATGCATGAGGGATACAATGCGGCACGCGTCAAAAAAGCGATGCGACTGTATCGGACTGCGACCGCGTGCGGAAAACGCTCAGGGAGCGCTTTGGCTTTGTGAAACAGCTCAAGCGCATGCGAGGCGACAGCGACCAGGAGGAGGCGGGCGACCCTTAGACTGGCTTCGGCCGGTCTACCGTATGCTGAGGTGGAAATCTCCGGATGGCTTGGTGGGGGCAACGCCGTCGGCGTCTTCGTCCACGAGTATCGTTCCGGTACTTTGTCGACGTGAAGCAACTCCAAAAAAAAAAAGATGCAATTTTCTTCTTTTTGTCGGTGCCGGAGACTATATATAGATGTGTGTATATATACGCAAGAACTGCAAGCAGACCTAAGACTACATTTATGTGTCACAGCTACCGCTTACCACGACGGAAAAAGCTTTACAGCCACATCTAGCATGACAGCCTGCGATGCCGCTCCCAGATTCCCCAGCTTTGACGACAGTTATAAGTTGAGCGACGGCCTGGCTGCGCCCCCAGACCCGGCCCTGACTACTTCGGAAGAGCTCGCCCCCAGCTCCGTCCGCAGTGATTCGCGGGTGAGAATGCTGCACGAGACGGTTGCTGGCAGTGGAGAATATCACGTCGGTGCACGGCCTGCGAGGGTCGATGAGCAAGATCCTCAGAGCATGCGGCTCGATGCGTGCCAAAAAGCGGAACAAGTACGACCTTTTCCAGCTGCAGGGGCTCATGATTCGGGTCGAAACGCACCCGTCGAGAGCGAGAAAACTCATCGCAGCGATGGCCGAAATAACTCCCAAGCATGATCGCCGTGAGCTTTCAAGGTTCCTCAAGAATGCCGTTCGGGGGCTGAAGGCCATGAAAGCGATGAGGGCTGCGATGAAGGGTATTCAAAAGATGTTGCGGAGACGATGTGTTGCTGATTTCGGCAATCATCACGAAAAGCTCATCGTGATTTCGGAATGTCAGATGGTTTCCAATTTGCATCGGCAAAAGAGGCTTGAGGACTCCTCCCCATCCGAATGAACAGCTGTGCGAGGACGTCTCGCCGAAAAGGGTTCAGGTCACGTCGCAGATGTGGCCGCGGTTTCTTGTACAGGGTGACCAAGGCCGTGCTTACATGCGGCAGCAATAGAACATCTACGGAGAGGTGGCACTGCAGGGCTTTCTTGGACTGTGCTGACGTTTTTTTGGCTTTGGGGTTGTCCGTGCTGTGGGTTGTGCTCTGTTCTGGGTCTAGATGTCTGAGGCCGACACAGGTCGGTGTAGAGAGGAGAGCTGCACCTTCCGCACTGTCTCTGTTTATGTTTCTCCCTCTTGGGCTCAAGATGTGCAAACATGGAAACGCATATCTGTGTGTAAAGAGATGTAAAGATGCAGACACAAGTTTAGGAGAGCAGTGAAACCCCAACCTTCTGCAGGTTTTGGGTGTGTGTCTGTGTTTTCGAGAAAGAGACCCAAACACAGCAGATTCTTTGCCTTGTGACTCCTGGCTCTGCAAGATTCAGAATGGCCAGCACACACATGTATAGACAAATACATTCTCCTTTTTGCTGAGGCCCCGAAGAAGTCCGTTGCGAAAATTATGGCGGAGAGAGAGCCTAAAAGCAAGAATCCCAGGCTCGAAGACGAGAAACGGCTGCTACTGCCGCAACTCCTACTGCTACTGGCACGGCCACTGCTACTGCTTCGGCTGCTGCTATTGCTGCAGTTACTGCCACTGCCATTGCCGCACCGTTGCAGGTTGCAGCCGGATCATCGTACCGCATTTTCCAGACATTGTCAATGCATGTGCATGCTGACAGGTGTTGATTTCGCTGCAAGGATTGGTGCTGGTAGAGGTGCGACGTGTGTCACCTCATGAACACGTGCGCAAATGGCCCCTGTGGAAGGACCCGTACTTCAACGAGCCTGGCCATGAATGCTGGGGCCCTATTCTTGCACGCTGCGGGCATGGCTGCGTCGTAGCCTGTAGATGTGTCCGGATGTGCCCCGCATGTCCTTCAGGGGAGTGCAACAGCGAGCACGGCCGAAACGCCTCGGCTCTGCGCGCCCGAAAGCAGAGCTTCAGCGATGGCAAACATCCGCAGCCGCCTGGAGGTACAATGAGAACGTGCGGCTTCTGGTCTTACGCACTGCACTCAATGTGTCCAAGCAGCCTCCCTCCGGCTTCGAGGAGGTTGGGTTGAGCCGACCTGTGTGCCTGTTCACATATTGATGAATGAAGCATCTTCAGATCGTGGCCTCGCACTTCGCCCGACATGGACCGCGGCTGCTTGCGGAGTGTGAAGAGGCACTGCAAGGCATAATCGTAATCCATTACAAAGCGCAAATCCTCAACGTGACGTGCTACTAGCTGGTTGAGCACATGTAGTTATGTAGTATCGTGCCTACAGAATCCTTGAGATGAAGTGCAGAATGAGGTTGCTGTGATCGCACAGGCATTGCTCGAAGTCAATGCTGGCCGCAGTAGCGAGGGTTTTCGCAAGGTCGGCAGCTCAATTTCCAGACTCCGTGATCTACGGCCTATGTCTCTACAGTGGCATAGTACTGAGGTCTTGGCGAGAAACATCGTGCCAGGGCTGCGGGAACAATGGGGAACCGTAGCCTCACCGGCCATGTAGAGGTTAGCTTCCTTAGCCATCCTCTCCGACACAACCCACAGCATTTCATCCTCGCAGTTAACTTGCCCGCTTGGGTAATGCAATGTGTAGCGCTGCGCGGCATGGAGCGACTCCATTCCAGCGGCTCGCTGTTGAGATTTGCATTCTGTTCGCAGGAAATGTACAGGCGCCACCATCCAATGCAACCGGAAGCGTCCCAGCTCTGCCAGCTCGTCAGTAGGCTTCGTGACTTGACCCACCTGATGCTGATCTTCTTGAGAACTGCTGGTAAAGGGACCAATGTTGTTGGATGCAAAGGCTCGAGAAGTGCAACGAGAGTGCAGAAAAGCTCCCAAAGCCTCCAGCAAGCAGAATGGAGCAGCAGGGGCTTTGATGTGCCTTCCAAGCCCGGCTCTCTAGCCAGGAGCAGCTGACGGCCTACGTGGGAACCCACCAGGCGCTGACTTTTTGGGAGTTGGTACCAGTAGTCTTCACTCTCAGACTCTACAGGAGCTCTTCACGCGCTTCCAAACGGCAGTGGAGCAGCTCGACACAGAAAAAGACATACGCAAGGCGTGGCCAAGAGCTCGGGCTGGTCCGGAGAAGCTTATTGATGTAGTCTTCGTGCCCTCATCAGAAAGTGGTGTCGGAGCGCGACGACCTGATCAAGACTCGGGACGAGATTGCCCGGGCTCTTGAGCTCGCTGACACCTCAGTGGAACTCTGCGGACGGGTCTGAAGCCGCGCCACAGCAGTGCATGGAGTCAGGAGAGAGACAAGGCGGAGCAAGAGCGGATGCATGCAGAACAAGCCCGCAAGGCCAGCCCGCAAAGCGGCGCTTTCAGCTTCAGGGCAGTGCTGCGCTGCGAAGAAGCCTGAGCCAGGAGCTCGCTGAAGCGGAACCCCCAGGGCCCGCACAGCTGACGGTGAACGACGCCCGCGTCCCAGAGCTGAGGGATAGCTGGGGTGATCCCGGGTCAGCTTGGTCTCGCAGCTGGGGCTCTTCAAGAGATTTCAGGTGTCATCTGAAAACACACATTCACCGATTCACACGAGCTTCTTACATCGGGAATGATCCTCCCTCCATGCTTTGAGAGAGCCTGGGACTGGCAGAGGTTCTGATCTCCGTGTGCTTCGAGGAAGTGAAAGGGGCGCCCCTTGAAGTGAAGCCCTGGGACACCAACTTCGAGGTGACACGCAAGGGCAGAAGATTCAGAAGAGCGCTCTAAAGACGAACCATTTTTAGTTCTTTGTCGTTGAAAGCTGCTTGCGGTACTGTGCCGGAGTCTGCTACAGAAGGATTCTGCCCTGTGGCAGGAGGTGGTGAGCAGTTGGCTCCAGGCTGCACAGCGTTCGCAGAATCTGCAATCGAGCCTCGTGCGGTGCTACCCCGCAGCGCCATTGCCTTTATTGCACAGGACGGTGCCACAGTGAAGCAAGTGTGAGGATTGCTTGGTTTTTGCGCATATGGAGGTTAGAATCATCCGGGGAATAGCTTAACAACTAGGTAGTTTCGTCTTGGCACACAGCTTTCGGCTCAGAGATGCTATGCAATTTGGCACGAGACTTTCGCCAAGCTTTAGCCTGCCGTGCGTGGCTACACCACTCTCAGCCAACTGCTCACCAAGAGCTGCAACTCTGGGGCTATAGCCAGTGCTCCACTTGATGCAAGAAAGCGTGTCCTTGCAGTGTGGCACATGCTCATCCAGCCTACGCACCTCAACTGCACTGTATGGCTGTATTGCTGTATGGGCATTCGTGAGCTCTGTTAGACCTGCAGCCCGCGGACGTTTCAGAGGTTGCCCTCCGGTGAGTCGCAGGGCTTGCCAGCGAGGTGGCAGGAGCGTCCCCGGACAGGCTGGAAGCTGAAGCTGATATCTGCCTCGCTTCGGGCCGCCAGGACCACTCACCGACGCACCAGCCAAAGTGGCACAAGCATGTGAAGTCCAAGGCGCCTCAGGCCCGTGCTGTTGCGTCTGCAGAAAATTGCTGCTTTGAGGGCTGATGTCTTCTCAGTCTCCAAACAGACAGAGTGGCTGGATACATCCGCCTGAAAACCCAAAGGTGCCAACACCTGCAGTGCAGCAGTGCAGCCTCCAAGACCAGCAGCAGCACCTCAGTGTCCTTCCTGAGCTTCGCAGGAAAGCGTCCTTTTGGTGCCCGGCTTGCAAGAGGTCTGTGGCCTGGCCTTTCGCCAGGAGGACTTTCGACTCGAAGTCTCGAAGTCTTCTTTACCTCAGCATGTCTGCGAGGACCGACTTCTCTCACGTGGAGCCCTAGACGCAGCCCAAAGTCGGCGCGGCTTCGGCCAGGTGGAGTGCCTCGCTCCTCCTGCCTTGTCTGCATTCTGTCGTGAGAGGTGGTCCTCCGGCTGTTTCCGGAGGGAGCACCTGTCCCTTATGGGACCACCCTTTTGGATCACGTCTTCTCAGCGCCTTGGCTATCTGTAGAATGGGCCTTCGGTCAACCCGAGCAGTGCATGTCACGATGCAGAACAACCAGACAAAACAACGCCTTCTTGAAGGTGATATGCCGCAAATTGCAGTACAGTAGCTGTGGCATGTCGTGGCATCCGAAGGATGAGATCGGTGGATGTATTGCTGCGGGTTGATTTTGGATGGGAAAGCACTGTGCTTCGTATGTGAATGAGGGAGCGCTGCAAAATCGACATGCCTTGGCCCTGCATGGAACTCTCGTCGGGTGTGGCTTCGAAAACTCACTGACAGCTGCCTTCCCTTGAAAAGTACGGATCACTGATCGCAGATGTCGAGAATCCATATGGCCACAGGCTGCGCAGGGCATGCAGCTCTTGCACTGTGTCTTGCGACCTGACACTGCGCTCTTGAATGCCCAGTGTGGCCAGTGCAAACATCATGCACACATCCACGTCTGAAGCCCGAAACCTGAGTTTGCCACTGTGCCACCTGATGCTGACACCGTTCAGCTGAGATAGTGCGGCGTCATTTTGGTGACGTGACCGCGAGTTTGACCGAGGAGTGCGACCAGGATTTGGATGGGCTGCTGCTCTGGGAGGATTTCCAGGAATTCGTCCTCCGCGGTCTACAGCCGCTGCTCAAAGGCGCGACAGAGAAGCGCTGAGCTCTATAGGCCCTGTTCCGTGCTTGCGGATTGGAGGCCAGAAGACCGGAGAAAGCCCTGCGGTGAAGGCGAAGGCCATGCGCTGCCCATGGCATCGTGGCCCCCCATGGCCACCCCCCGGCCCCCNCCCCCTCGCCTTAGCCTTTCGCACAGCCCCTGCAGGCCTTCGCACACCAGGCAAGCAATCTGCAGGCATCGCCTGCGTGAAATCCACCATCTTCTCACGACAGATTGGGCCGAGCTTGGGTTTGGCAGAGTTGGCAGAGAGGCATATCAGCCGGTGCAGAAAGCGGCGGAAGAGGTCCCCAAGCTACCAGCAGCGAGCGACCGAGCAGTTTCAGGATAGTCTCGCTTCTTGGCTCCTATGTCGGCCCTCAGGATACTCCAGCTCCAGCAAGTGTCATCAGTGCCGCGCCGGTGCTGAAGGATCCTGCGCAGCACTCAGAGAGCCCAGTGCCGGCTGGTGACGCCACCAGGATCCATCGGGAAAATCCCGGGCCGTCGGCTTCGCAAACGTTGCAATGGTACCCAGTGCTCGAGATATGACAGACTTGCTGAAGGAGCTGACCAGAAGCAGCATTACTTGTAGCAACAGACATGAAGCGCGAAGTAGTAGCTGGAAGGAGTACACGTTCCCGGAGAATGATGCTGCTTTGGGACGCGGTGCTTTCGGCACAGCTATGAAGGTGACCCACAACGGCCGGAGCCTTGGATTTGCTGATTGAGATGATCCGATGCCTTTCGATGCATGCTAGGTCTTCACTCAGCAATGTGCACGTCGGGCCATGTTTTAATCCTAGCACTTCGAGACCACGAATTCGCAAGATCTCCGAATGCCCTTGCAAGGGCCCGTGCTATATCCTTTGGAGCCACTTTCATTCCTGCCTGAAGTGTATCTTTTGGGATGTCTTTGTTAGGTCGAAAGCAGGTGTCGGGAAACGTGGTTGGGGCGAGTTCAGAGAAACTGACCCACTAATACCCCAAGTTGCTAAGCTATGTCACAGACCCCTGCTACCACCGACAAGCATCACGGAAGAGGATGGCAGTGTCGACAGGCAGTTGCTCTTGCAGGAACAAGTCCTGAATCGTGCCTTCTGCGAAGTGCCAAGTGCCTTCCTTTAAATTCATTTGAACGATGCGCAACATCGATACCATGCAGGTCGCACCCGGTTGGATAGGCTTGCACGATCCAGTTTATTGCTCGGACGTTCCTGAGCCCTTCACGACCAACCTCCAGACTGTCACACATCCAGTCTTAACTTGGTTCGCTGAGGGTTCGAAGCGGTGCTGAACTATTAAACCCTAAACCCTAACCGTCCGTCTGTCTTGACCCAGTGCTTGAGGCACTGGCGAGGTGCGGGCCATGAAGGCGGTGCGCCTGTCGGGTGGTGCGGATTCCGCGCAGCTTCGGGAGCTTCTGACAGAACTACCCTAGGCCCTAGGCCCTAGGCCCTGCTTTGAGTGTTCGGCTCCAGGAGCTCGTGGAGTTAGAGATCTCCATGCTCAAGAGCCTGGATCACGTGAATTTGCTGCGCCTCCATGAAGCCTTCCGCGATTCCGAGAGCTTCGCCCTCAGCGGCGTAGCTGCTCACACTTGGGGATGGTGGCTCATGTGGCTCGGGCCCTCGGAGGTTGCATGTACCTGATCACGGAGCTCTGCGCGGGGGGCTCACTGGCCGAGCGCTTGGAGCAGCAAAGGAGGGAAGCGCTCGGTGGCGAATGATCCGATATTTCTTAGGGTTTCGTTATATGTCAAAAAGCAGGACGCTCCGCAAGCCAATGTTGGAGGGCATGGCAGCGGCCTATGCCGAGCAAATTCTTAGCGCTGCCAGCTACTGCCATGATCGAGGACCCACGGATATCCTGTTCAAAAAGAAGTTTTAGTTGAAGACTTCATTGTTTCGGCCTGCGTGAGTCAGGAGTGCTTCACAGGGACCTGAAGCCGGAGAACGTCTTGTTCTTGACGGCGCGCTCGGACAGTCCGGTGAAGGTGATCGACTTTGGGCTGCTACGCGACGGCATTCGGATACATCTGTGATCTGCTCGGGTCTACGCTCGGTCTTCGCTTCGCTTAGGTCCGACACCATGGAGCGAATTCGGCAGAACTGCACGCAGGCGGGGAGTGGGGAGCGTTAGCGACTCGGAGCGGCAACGCGCTTTGCGCAGGAGATCCATGATCGTTCTGGTGCTCTCGGCGCAGTGGCTCGACTGCTGCCAAAGTTGCCTGGAGGCCGGTGGCAATGCTGTTCTGATCTCGATCTCTGTGACCCGGCTTCAAGAAGGACTGGAGATTTTAGCAACAAAGGAGACGAAAGAGGCCTGAGCTCGGGCGTTGCGGGGCTAGGGCTGACTGCGTAGCACCGTGCTTAGCTTCGTGGAAGTTGAAGGTAATGCAGCGAGCTGGAACGCCTCACTACATGGCTCCAGAGGCGGGACCAGCATGCTGTGGTGGGGCTGCCACGGCCGTTCCACTGCAGGTCTACACGGGAATGTACGGCGACAGGGCCGACGTCTGGTCGTGGCTGAGCTCAATCGATTGGGGCTTTTGTCGGGATGGGCCTTTTGAGCGGAGCAATGATCTAAGGATCGGGGTGATCCTCTTCGAGATGCTTTCGAATCGCCATCCCTTCTACACCAGTGGAAACGACCTGGAAGCTGCCGCTCGGACACAGAGAGTCTCTTCGGAAGCACCTTCGCCTCCGCCTCCGCCTTTTGAGGTGAAGCGCCGCATCTTGAGCCCGGAGGGGGCCGACTTCTGTGATCCGTCTTGGGGCGAGGCAGAGAGAGCCGGGAGGGGCTTCGCAGCGTGGCAAGCCAGCAAGACTAGAAGATGACTTCCGGTCGCAGAGTCATGTTCGTGTGCACAGTTTCATGCGACCAGATCACGCCATGTTCAGCCCCTGCACCCGGTGGAAGGTGACCGCGGCTGCGCAAAGAGCCTGCAGGGAATGCCTGATGCATCCCCGTCCTGATTGTTAACAGTCTGCAGCATCTCGATGCTCCGGAACCTTTGAAGATCTTTGAAGACATCAGAATTATATAGCTCTTGCAAGCACAAGTTGCATCTTTGTGCAGCATGGTTACGCGAAGATGTGAGCCAGGTCGGACCCAGATCGGCGACCATCTGCTCAGCGCATGTTGGCACATAAGTGGCCCCGGGCCCAGTCCACAGCTGTGCCCGCAAAGACTGCAACGGCTCTGGACATCCAGATCGAGACCCCGGATGAGATGAGATTTGCTAAGGTTTGACACAGTGCCTCGGCTGGCTTTGGGCATGTCCGGAGGCATGGACAGTGGACGCTCAGGACCGACATGGCCGCTGTCACGCTTTGATGTACTTGATGTTAGCAGTTCGCAGGTTTCTTGGCCTTGGCCAGATCACCACCGCGAATTGCTGCTTCGCAGGTCTGTTCCGTCTTGCTTGACCTTATGAGCATTAGATCTTGAAGCCATTTGATGTCTTGTTCCATCGGTCAGAATATGACTCCAGCAGTCTAGCTAGCATAGCTTCGCAGCCGTATCGGATCAAGGGAGCGATCCATTCTTCTAGCTAAGCTGAACGACCGATGGCTGAGGCCTGGGGGAACAAACCAGCGAGTTGGCAACACAAGACGGGATTCTGTGAGCCCCAGGGTGCCTTGCACCGGTTAGCTGAGAGCCCTTGGGAGAAGCAGGAGACTCTATGATCTTCACGTGGGTTCTGCCCGCCTGCTGGCCTAAAAACCGCCGGCCGCAGGAGACCTGCTACATCACCCTCCTCAAAGTGCTCAACAACATCCTGGAGCACCCGGCAGAGGCCGCGTTGGGCTCCGAATTTCGAGACTTTCGAGACTTTGGAGGCCCCTTTCCGCTTCCTTCCGAGGCGAAGTTCCGGCACCTGAAAACCTCCAACGCCGCGCTGCGGGCCAAGGCAGGGAGCTCTCTTCGGCCTTTCGAGCCCTCGGCCCTCTTCGGTCTTTCTCTTTCAGTCCCTTTTTTTCTCTTCCTTTGGCAGGTTTTCGATTTGCCGGGAGCCAAAGAGTTCTTTCTTAGCTGTGGCTTCACAGAGGAGGAGGGTGGGGAGGTGCTGGCATCTCGGCTGATATTTTTCGTCCTGGTGTGAGGACTCGTGCCAGGGCTAAATTATAGTCCAATATGAAGTGGTGGAGAGTGTTCCGCTCTTGCAGACTTGCTTACTCCCCCAACCGCTCTGTCGAATTGGGGCTCCTTGACGAATCATCCACCCCTTCCTGGCAGAAGTCTCCAGTCGGCGGATCACCAACGCGCAGTTGCAGCCTTGTGCAAGACTACTGTCTGACATGTGGGTGGTTGTCAAAATTATGGTCCGTTTTTGGGTATGCCGCATTATAATAGGGACCCAACAAGGGGACCATAATTTTGACAACCACCCATGTGGCCGAGGATTGTCCGGCTGGGCAAGAAGCCAAGATTGCCGCAGCTCGGGACTGCCTCAAGAAGCACGCCGATGACGAGCACCTTGGCCAGACTTCGCGGCTCTGTAGAAGTAGAAGTGGTAGACTATGCCCCATGTGGCTACTAAGGTAGAGGCAGGCTTCAAGAGTAGTCTTTCTACTCATCGGCCGATGGCTAGGGAATCCGCGAGAAGTCCGCGAGAGCACGCGCTTGCTGAGGAAGATGAAGGAACTGCGGCGCCAGCGCGACGTGAAGATTGCCGAGGCATCCTTCCCGCCATGCCCGGCTGCTGGCCCTGTGCCCTGGGGCCCTGGTCGGGTTGTCTTTCTCAGGAGAAGGCGAAGTCGAAGAGAGATCCCTTCACATGCCACAAGGAGTTGGCGACCACAGACTCTCGGCTCGAAACTTCGAATTCGACTGGAAGGTCGCCAGTTGAGGCTTCCTGTTCCTGCCTTGTCAGGAAGAAGAGAAAGCAGAGCTGCGGAAGGACCGGCCTTGAGATCGGGCTATCAGGTCATGCCATGGCAGGGTTGCAGACACAGACCTGCACCCCATACACGAAGCCATGAGCTGCAGGCACTTGAGCGCGATCGACTAGAGCTCGCAGCAGAGATCGCGGCACGGGGCCCGACGCAGGCGTCCAAGGCAGGATCATCCAAACTGTCGTAGCCGAAGTCCAAGAACGGCAGTGTTAGCGGAGCATGAACCCCAGTGTTTGCGCCACCAGCCTGGCTGAACTTCATGCCGCACTGCAGGGATCATCAAACGAGGATCACCAGACCTTACGTCTGGAACCCCTCTCGGTTCCAGGAAGGGTCTCTTTCCGCAGTATGGTTCGAAACTTGGTCGAACTTGTCTTGCGAATTCGTTCATCAAATCGTGTCTCCGAAAGCTGGTTTCTGCCCACATCTTTCGTGTTTGCGGTTTTCCGAATCCTGCTTTTGCTTCCTCGCTCCAACTTAGTAACTTCGACCGCCGCAAACAGGCGACCTCAGGACCTGGGCCATGAACCCGGGCAGAGCATGGCAGAACATTTGGGAACATGTGTCTGTTGTTAGCTCGAAGCAGTCACCCTCCGTAGTTCGGAATCCTTCACGACCGCTCCGGGACGAGAACTGAACTTTAAAGATGCCGACAATGCTAGCGCCAAGCCGCAGCTTGCCGTCACGAGTCCGTTGTGCATGCCGCATACCTGCGCTCTTGTTGGTCCTCGACCGCCAATTCGATTCGACGTGCCATTCGACAGGAAGGACTTGTTGAATCATCGTGGAAAGGTGTCCGGGCGTTGAACCTCGTGTGTTTGACAATCCGCATCCGGCATGGCAGGGTGCTTGGTAGTTGTATCCTTCCTCCTCTTGCTGTCCATGTGTCTGCACAGAACTGTGCCCGATCTGCCGGGAGATTCCCAAGCGTATTGCTTAACCTTTTGGCCGCAAGATCTTAGTCACTGAATGAGAGCCCCATGAGAGCCGAAAGGCCAGGTCCAAAGAGTTTCTGGTCTTGTGGCCAGGCAACCGACTTGAAGTTCGGCGCCCACGAAGCGCGGCCAGACTGCGGCAAAGCTGGTGGCTGATCCTAAGCTGGCTGGAGAGCCGCTCTGGCAGCATCCCGATTTCACTCTGCAAGCGCTCTGGAACTGCGGACTGTCGGGCCGAGGCCAGCCAACTGCTGATCCTTTCTCAGTTCAGGAGACCCACAACGAATGTGTAAACGAAGTTCGCAGCGGTATCATGTGGCATACACTGTATTCCGTATGATTGGAGATTGACTTGGTACTGTTCTGCTTCAACTGGAATGGGAATGTGGTCTCGTGGATGTAGTATGATGGCAGTGTTTCCAGTTTCCGAAAGAGGCCCTTTGTGCCCTTGTTCTTATTCTAGGACTGCATGTGAAGAGAAGTCGCCTGGCCAAGTTGGGTTCCAAGACTTTTCTGAGAGCTTCTCACTTCTGGAAGCGGCGCACAGCGTCAGAGACAGAACAAGCCTACGGTAGCCACAGTAGCGGCCTAGCGGCCTGGCACCCAAACTGCCGTGCGCTGCGGACAGGAGTGATCAGGACCTAGTGGGTGCGATGCGGACTGCTGCAGAATGCAGTCTCGGAGCCGCTCGCTGCGAGCGCTCTTAGAGCCGTTCTTAGACTTAGGTGAGCCCGAGCCCGTTTGAAACGGATGTGACATGTCGATGCTGATGGCTCGGTCTTTATGCCCTTGGTTCTTGGGCTTGCGATTCGAATCGGACGAACTAGCAACACAAGCTTCGCAAGAAGTTCCTGTGATTCTCGCAAGGCCCTGACCCCTCGTTTCGTCAGGCACTTGTGGCGAAATTCAGCAACTTTGGACAAGTCCAGAGAAGTCTCAAAGTCGCAGTTCCGCCAAAGACGCTTGCTGCCAGAACAACTGCCTGACACGACGTTTATTTCAAGCCCTGTACAGTCATGAATTCTGAGAGTTGATCGGGGAAACGCCGAGTGCGATGCCCGGTTGATCCGAGCAGACTCTGAGGGACAATGCTGGACACATGTTTCTGGCAAAATGCGGCATCACCGCTGAGTACCCCAGACTAGTCGTACCATGTTCGCAGTATTTCGCCGTTTAAGGATCCCAATTTCCGACAGCGCCTGCAGAGCCCCGAACATCAGCAGTTCCGAGTCCATGCGCTTCATAGCAAACAGCGGCGTCACAGGTTGGTTTGTCCAACATTCAAAAGTTCACAGTTTGCAGAACGTGCCCGAAAATGCATAGCACAGAACGCATGCCTCTGCCGCAGCAGAAGAACGACAAAGTCTGCTGTGCTTCGTGAGACCATGGTCACAGTTGCTCATCCCATGCCGAACTGGTCATGACGATGCCGAAAGCTACGAGGTGCGGCTTGTCTTCGTTCGTGTAACAAGCGCCTGGGAAACGCAAAAGCTGCATCAGGCGTTGCAAGGAAATTCTGATCGGAGTCGGGAAACATTGGGACACTGAACATCAAGAGACACTGTCACTGCTCAGCTTTCTGTGCTCTGTAGCCGGTTTATAAGCTCCCCGAGATCTCGGTGCAGCCGAGAGCCATGAGTCGTTGTGCAGTGGCCCTTGGAAGTCTAGCTCGGGTGCCTCCGTCTCCCCAACAGCGCCGTGAACCCCTGTCCAGAGGCAGCTGCACATCGGCACCGTGGCAGAGCCTTCCTCCTTGCTGAAGACATCGTGAAGCATGTCCAGGACCCCTTAAGTTGCAGGCATATGTAGGTGGAGGACAACCGAGGCTGTCAGATCTCTCTCAGTACCTGCCCAAATTAGGCTGATAGTGTGGTACGGACTGCTCATGATGCTGATTCATGTCTCCTATCTTGTACAAATAAATGTAGATGAGACAATCAGTTTAGTAAATATACATAATACCTTAACCTACCAAACCCTACTTTTTTGTCGGTTCTTATTATAAACCTAGTATGGAATTTACAGGGACCCGACAAAAAAGTAGGTTCTGGTGGGTTAAGGTAGATGTCTACATACATGAGTAAAGAAATAAGAAAAGCAAATTAAATAACAATCAGTCAAAAAATCAAAAAATAAGTGTGGAATTATATACATCTACACACAGACACGCGTACATTCGTGGTTTATGTATTCATGTTCAACAGCCTGTAGGTCCTGTCTCGCCGTAAACGATGGTTCTGCTTCGACAGGTTCTGCACATAAAGTGCACTGCTTTTCAGCAGTAAGGCCTGTGCAGCTGTGTCACATCGGATCTTCAGCTCCACAGGCTCCAGAAAGAAACAGGACAAGAGACACGCAGCAAGAGAAAGCAGCATCTCATGAACCACTGCACTGATTTCAGGACTTCACGATGTACGATCGCCCGCCATCAGCCACGATCACCTACTCCAGCGCTTGAAGCAACCAATCCCGAAATTCGACGAATCTCTGAACCTAAGCTGTAGCCTCGAGTCGGCTATGGCTTTGCCAGCGGCGCTGCTGGCATGGATCAGAAGTTCCTGCTCAAGAGTCGGGCTCTTGGCCTTCAGTCCTTGCGATCCACGTGTGAAGGCTGTAGGGCTGTAGAGTATTGACTCTTTCGATCCCGATCCTCTAGCAGTCCCAAAGACGAAAGGCTTTTCCTGCGCTGCAGGTTGCTGGTCCAACCGCACTTGGGAGGAGTGCTGCGCGGTGGCTCGGTCCACGCTTGGTTCATTTGACTCGAGGCCGCAGTTTACAAGGGAAGGGAGTGTAGTGGCCTGCAAGGTTCGCTCCGAAGCGTACGGGACGGGTTTGCAGGACTGCTTCCTGGGCATCTTGGCACCGCTGGGAAAGTCTTTCTTTTAGTGAAAGCCCTGTGGAGCTTGGGGCGCACCAAGGCGGGAGCGCTTGGCAGAGCTGCTGCAACGTCACGGAAGCACGAGCCCAAAGCTTCGCAGTGCCTTAGGGTGGCCCCTGAAGACTCCTGGCTCCTGGCAGGTCCCCAGGGACATTTTCAGCTGCAGAGACCGAGGGGAGGAGTGGCGACAACTACGTACCGTGCTGAGAAGGAAAGCGGGTGCATGCGGGTGCCGTCGCAAGTCGCAAGATGTAGTAACGAATGCTCAGAGACCCTGATTCTGACAGGTACGGGTTTAATCTATGCGGCACCCTTGCAACAGCTGCCGAGTCCAGAAAGGATGAGGTCGCACCGGCTGCAGTCATCCTTGCCTTTATGTCTCAACCAAGACTCGCCCCAGCTATCTCCGGAATGTGCGTTCTCAATTAGTCAGGTGGCGTGCTTCTGAGTGCTTGCTGGGTGCTCTACTGGCATCGCTGATCCAGTTGAGTCTGGAAGGCGAGTCCTGCATAACATCCTCGCTGTATCTCTAGCCTTTCTGAAGAGCCAGCCACATCAGCCGCCGGCCTTCAGATTCAGAAGCATCAAAACTGGGCCACCAGGTTTCTTTACCGATGGCTTGATGAGCCAGCGACTGGCTGTGGGTTTCCAGATTGCGGAGGATCTCTTCACCTTGGTGCTGAGGAGCCCTTTCAAGACTCGCACACTTGGTAGCCTTGTGTTTATGCACTCTGCACCTGACTCTGGCTTGGCTTCTTGAGCACAGAGCTTGTCCCGGATTTTGGGAGGTGGCTTTGCATCTGTAGCAATGAAGATGCGGGATCGTTCAACAAGGGTCCTTGGCAGAAAGCCGGAATGCTGAAGGAGTCCCATCTCTGTGAACGAGACCCTCGACAGCATCCGCGCATCTCGACGTGTGAAATCTTTCTCAGGCTGTGGCCGAAACTCAGGATTATGCTCAGCGGGTGGCACCTGGGGGCTGTCCTGCTGTTCCTGCGACAATTTCCCCAAGTAGAAAGCCATGCAGGTGCAAACGAGGGTTACTGAAGGGCATCGTCCATATTGTCGGGCAAGCTTCTGTCCGAAATCAGATCGTGGTAGGCCCCTGGCTACATGATCCATCCGTCGTTGGCAGTGAGAGGATGGGCTTGCCGCCCGTTCAGCACCAGCTCCAACGAATTAAAACAAAAAACTGAGAGGAGACTTCTGTCCTTCCTGGAGGCTCCTTGCCATTTTTCGCAGCAAGAACAGCAGGTTTTAGGGCCAGTCGCATCCGGCATGTGCAGGCCTTACCAGATGATCCCAGCCTCCGCATCCCGCAGGACCTCACCATCGGACCTTGTCATACCTTGTCCAGTCCGCCATCACTTGTTGCAGGACTTGACTTTTGCGACCATGATGTCTCCAAAGTCCATCAGCACACGGGCCGGCATCGCTTTCACCAGGCTCGCGCTTTGGTTTGGAGCTTTTGAAGCTTTGTCAGGTGGCCTCCTGCGTGGCTTCCTGGTCGGCCGCAGTGAACTTCCAGCGCGAGGCGCGGCACAGCTCAGCGGAGGGCGGCACTCGCGAGAGCGAGCGAATGCGCGAATGCGATCTCTTCCTTCTGGAGGCGTGGCGCGCGGAGACTGCGGAGGATGAGGCCATCCAGGCCGTCTCAGTTTGGAAGCGAAGTGGCCTCAGGGTTCCCTTCCTCCATTTGCAGCTTTATCAGCTTGGCTTGGTCTCAGGTAGAGGTCTCGACGCTCCTGGCGCTCGGTGAGACGCAGCTGAAGAAGGAACTTCTTCCAGGCAGGGGCAGAGCATTCAGAGGGATTTCTAGCAGATTCTAAAACTGTATCTACAATGCATTTGCCATGCATGTTACGACCAGTGATGGGTGAAGGGCAGTCTTTCTGGTTCACTGAGAGGACGCACGTCCATATATCAATAACCATATATCATGAGGCAGTTGGTTGCTGTCCGTGATGTATCGCACCTCCATTCACCTTTGATGTTTTTGCGAAGTGCATTATGCAGGTAATTAGCCGCTGTTCTTGGTCCCTCCAATTTCAGAACTTTACATTGCCTCTTCCGGTAATCACTCTTGACTCCCAGTTTCCAGATTAATCTTCACAGTCTTGCACTGCACTTCGTTCTGAAGCTTTGATGCGGAGGTCGCCCAGCTGCGCCGCTGAAGAGACTGCTGGTTGTACCTCCCTTCGTGCTCCACTTGCTCCAGGCCGTGATGGGTTCCACACTGCAGAATCTGCATTCAACGTCTTACACATGTCTAGCTGCAGCTGATGCAGTAAGTGTTGTTTGACGGAGCTGACAGAAGAGAGAGCATGAGACGCATGGATTTGTGACATGTTCTTGCATTTGCAGTGCATGCTTTCAAGACAGGCTTTCTCCGAGCAGGGGTTAGGACAATTACGAACGAAGCGACGAGGGACGGCGCAGCCATGGTGGCTCATGTTGCTACTGTTTTGATGGAACTTATTTCTAAGTTTCTTGCTGTCGCTCGCTCAGACCCCAAGACATCAGGAACGAGCCTGAACAGTTTCTGTGCAGGCGATGCCGTTTCGTTGAAATGCAACAATTCAGAAAATCACGATGTTTTGAACACATCAACGCAACTGGGGCTCATTTGCAAGAATCAACTTCACTCGTGTTGCAGCAAATGGAGCCTAACGTTTTGCTTAGTTTCCCTTGCCCATCGCTTTGCTGTTGCAGTTGGGGCCATCTCCAACGCGCATTGTTTTACTTTGTTTAAAACGTAGCGAGCACACATGCTGCATGGCAGCTATGCATGTCCATCTCTGTTTGCGGGCCCGCATACCGCAGATGCATGACAACGCTTCGTGGATGTATATTCGTACAATTTCGAATGTATTTCCATGTGAAAACGCAGATGCCTGCCTGTCTGGAAGAGTCTATGCCTGTCTGTGTTGACAGGTGCAGGGACGAGACCAAAAAGCTGACTTACATGAAGAGTCACATGACTAGATTTAGCAAGGGGGCCGGTTTGACATGCTGCACTCATGCAGACTCGGAAACTGTCCTGTAACACAGAGTTGCCGCGCATGCTCTGCCAACTTTTGCAGTCTCGCAGTTTGCAAAAGGCGCTGCACTTGCAGCCTGTCGTGCATGCGGATCCATTGGTGTGGCCCTCAGGGCAGGTCCCGCTGTCTAATTCGGCTGTACTAGCTAGTAGCGACTCGATTGTTTGGGTAAGGCTTCGTTTCTTGAACTTCCGCCGATTCTGCGTCAAAAAGCGATGCCGAGCAGCTGGCAGCGAGGGCGAGGCAGCGAGAGATGTTGGGTGGGTCGAGGAAGGGAAAGGGAGGCGTTGAGAGCCGAATGCCGCCTGAGGCCAGCCACCTCTTCTGGAGCTGCACCCGCTGCCAGCAGATGACAGCTTGAGATGCTTGTTTGCAGATGTTGCTCTCGCATGGGCAGTTTTGCACATCGCAGTGGTTTTCCATGGCAGTCTTTTCTTGAAGCATGTGCTGATTCAAAAGCAGATGCCTCAGGTAATGCTGTCCGCGCAAGAAGGTTGCCTATCTGCGGTGACTGGATATTCCTCGTGGTGCGGCTTGGATGGAGTGAGTCCTGAGTCCCATCGATGCATGTGACATGAAGTCAATGACTCAGAATTAGGCCAGTGCAGGAACGGAGATAAGAGAATCTATGCGCAGTGGCAGCGCTGGATTAGAAATGGGGACGGAACACTCGATCTCTCAACTTAGTTATGCATTTTACATTCGGACCTCTGTTGAAATCAGAAGTGCAGCCCCCCAATTTCCCAACTGTTTCTTGCATGTTGATATAGACAACCCAACACGTTTTTTGGGTTTTTGGGGTCTGCCCAGCAGACTAAGTGATCTCCTTTGCACAACTTGGTTCATGCATGTAAGCTCGGGTGACCAACTGCCACCTGCCTCGTCGCCCCACAAGAAAAGGTGTGAGGTGGGACAACAACCCGCCCGGAAGCACCGGCGAGAAGTAGAAGAGCCACCTCCTGGGTGGACCCGCCCTGCCCCCTACAAGTATCAGCCACGCCGGAAGTGAGCCCACTGCGCTGCCCCATAATGTCGCCAGCCGTGGCGACCTCGTCGAGTAGCACCGGTCTTTACCAGCAACAGCCGGTCACTACGTTTGTTGCCTCCCTGCGAGAAGCAAACTCACCGCTTCCAGTCTTCAATTCCGGAATGTCGTTGCGCAGCTGATGCGCACCCGGAAGTAAGATGTCCAGCCAGCTCTAAGTTGAGGCCATGTAATTTAGGGTCCTCGGATTGGCTGAGCGAGCTATCAGTTTCAGAAGTTCGAGAGGGTCCAGCACCTTGAACTTTTTTCATCGAAAACTGCCGTAATTTCAACTTGTGGCGTTGGTCGCGATTTACGCGACGTAGTGCCTTCGACGGCCTGGTGACCGAGGATCTCCATGCTTGCCAAGGACGCGCTTGCAAAGAAGCCCTGGTCCTAGTTGACCCAGGGACCCTGCGGCCTTTCATGCAGCGGTGGCTTTATCCTTCAGCCCTGGCGCTCGCAAGGGCAGGGCCTGTGCATCCTCTGAGCTGGTGGGAGGTTGGTGCCAACCAGGGCGACTGCAGCGCCTCGGCTCTGCCGGGTTTGGGGGTGTATTATATAATTACTAGTATTATAATAAGGAACCCCCAAAATAGTATGGGTAATTACGGTTTCACGTAGCTATACACGACCTTCTCAGAGCGACCTTTCCTTTTTCAGGCACCTTGGCGGTCCACATGCTTTCTTCTTGGGGGAGCCAAAGCAGACAACCGCTGCTGTGCAGCACATCAGCACTCTATGAGCACGGCAGTGGCCAGTACTGTCAGTACTCGTACTGGTGTTGTCGACATACGCGACATGGTGAAGCGCTAGGGTGTAGAAGGCACAAGACTATGCAATGCCCGTTACACGTTCGAAAATTAGCGCATGTCCAGTTGCTGCGACGACGGAAAGGCATAACCTCTTTGAAGTCGACGCCACCCTCTTTGAGCCCATCCGCGACTCAGCAGCTGCGACGCGAGGATCCGCCAGAAGCCCCAGTCGAAAGCGCACTTCTAAGCGCAGAGATGCTGGCCCTTGCTGGCCTATCTCTCGAGGCAGCCGCGCTGCTAAGGCCGCGTACCGGCGTACCCGTCTCTAAGAGTCCGAGAGTGTTTCCTCGGCCCTTGAGCCTGGAGGCGCCTGCGTCAGAACGGCGATCCTTCGAAGCTGGCAGTGAGGCAGCTGGCCTTGGGCGCAAAGGCAAGCGGCAAATAATTGAAAAAGGGAGAGTGCGGCAGCATGGGGCAGCTGGATCTCCCGAGGTAGAGGACTTGGACATCAACCTGAAGCGGCGTGCGTCAGCGCAGGCCTCCTTTCGAGAATGCCAAGGCCGCTCTGGCGAGATATGCACCGTTGTACTTTCGAGCAGGCTGTTGTTGATCATCAGGGGTGATGGCTTTTGCGCAGACTTTGAGTTTTTGCATGCCAAGGCTTTCCCGGCTTTTGTGAGGCGTGAGCATTCAGAACATGTGAATGTCGTGGCCTGCTGCCTGACAGACTGAAGCAGACTGGCCGTGACCCTGCGAGGTGCAACGAGTGCGGTTCTCGTAGGGTTCTGGAGTCAAGTGATCACAAGTTTGCTTCATTTGATAGCTGTGCCCGTCTAAGTTGCCGTGAGGTCTCCATGGAGACCATCGACAACCTGCTGCAGAAAGAGGCCGAAGTCCCTTGAAGAAAGATGGGGACAACTCCCCGACTGAACCTCCACCTGTTTCTTTTTGAAGGCTCCTGAAACTTAGGATGCCCGAAGTCCGAAGCATCGCTTTGCTTATTAGCCAACGAGTAGGCCCGACATGCACTTGCCCTTTCACAGAGGAAACCGACAGGAGTTCGATCTCCTCAGTAAGACAGACGGAGAAACAGAGACGCGGCACGACGCACCTCTATTGACACCATCTCAGCAGTGCCACTCGTCGATGTCTCAAAACGTTGTCGCTGGACGGTCCAGCACCTGATGCTACTCCTGCAAGGTCGTGGACATGTTGAAGATTCATGTCCAAGGCACCCTGTTGCGCTTGAGTATCGCCGCTAGAGAATTATTTGCTTCCAGTCAAGGCTTCGAGCTCGAGGTCCTCGCCGGAGCGCAACATGCGCTCTCTCAGGCGCCTTGACTAAAGCTTCTGGCATGCTGCGTGGCAAAAGACGTTGGCCGAGGGCCTCTTCTGCGTACTTCATCTGCTGACCAGTCCAATCCATCGCGAAGAGTTCCTGAGCAAGGCACCGGGCTGTAACCGTCGCTTCAGGTCACATTTTGCACCGACGACAGGATGCGATGGATGCTGCGCTGACGTCCTTGGAACAGATGTTGAGCTCGGGGCTCGGGTTTCTCGAAGAAGGAAACAGTTCGGCAGCTTCTCTCCTGCTTGCATGGCTTCAGGCAACTACACCGCGATGGCCGTGAAGGTGAACTCGAGGGATGCTGAGATACTCTCCCTGAAACAAGCGCACGTTTCTTGCTGGCAGATTGCAGACGGAACGGATTGCCGACACGTACCTCTTAAGTGGTCTAAAGTCTGGGGAGTGCTGACCCTGTTGTCATCGAGGCTCGAATCATCCAAAAGAAGACATTGGAGCCGAAGGACCCATATGAGGTGCTGCAGCTGGCAGTTCTTGTTACTGGCGCATGTCTTTTGCCGGGGTCGCCCATGCTCATCAATGCGACCTACATGGGTACCGCGACGAAGCACAAGCATTCAACCATAGCAAATCAACGCCCCAACCCATTTATTAACGTCGCACTTGCTGCGCGAATGCCCAGCATCTCAGAACTTCAACGTGGTCGCGTGGCACCACGGCCCACGCTGCAGTGGCCGTATGTCGGTCCATGCCGCTGAGCGGATCTTTGGCTGCTCGGCTGCAAAAGAGAGTCCTGATATGCTACGTTTCTTCCCTGAGAGTTTTCGATGGGCGTCGCTTGCGACATAATGGTTCCAAACGAGGTGCGTAGACTGCCTTTCTCTGGACCCAGCTCCTTGGAAATGGCGGGAGAAAAGGTCATACCATGCAAAGCAAGCTTTGAACAGCGGCCGTATGCGGCACCGACGATGCAGCATGCACCGCGAAGTTCCTGTAAAATCCGAGTACACGTCTGGCCTCTCCTCGTTTCGGCTTGAGAAACATGGCGCAGGCTTTGCTCCATATATGCTAAACACCGGTATACAATTTACCCATGAGCTGCACTTTCCAGTCATAGCATCAGACTGTGGATCTGATCACTTCGCAAGAACTTTGAGCCGTTGCACTTGTCTCCGTGCGCTACCGACTGTACATTCGGAGAAGTTGATCAACGAAAACATGATAGGCACTATGACTAAGACATCTGGCCTGTACAGCTTTAAGTCTGCTCCTGTCGTCTCGAAATGGCGCCGCGGCATCTTCGAAGGGGCGGACCCTGTGCTGCCTGCTTGATGCTGCTGCCAGCTCTTACTTGCTTCGCGCCCTTGCCGGGACCTCCTTGTTCTGACATCATATGGACGTTGCCGCTTTTGCATTGCTGGAATCGGTTCTTGACAGGATTCGATGGAGCATCCATGCGCCGAAGATGCGGACACCTCCGGCATTGGTGAAGAAATGTGAAGAACCTAACGGAATGGAAGCAACACATAGCGACATGTGGTGGTTCGCAGGACTTGGTGGTTTGACCAGTCTGATGCTCGGCTCTGCTGCACGCGCCGAAGATCGGCCTGTCGTACAGAGACCGTTTGCTCCTTGCATGCACCCGTGAGCTCCGTCTACATCTCTGCGAGCACAGCGCATTGTGCTTGTCTTGCCTCGGAGGAGTGGTCTTTCCTGTGGAAGGACAACCCTGAAGACGGCGCGAAAAGGCACCGTCCATGCCAGCACACACAGTAACGCACGAACTACTAAATACTATTTGGGGCTTGTGGAGCTGTCGTTCAGGCGAGGACTGAGACCTGCGGAGCTCGCTGACATCCTGCGCAGAGACCTTGGAGACGGCCACCGGGCACAATCTGGCACAGCTTCATGAAGGATTAAGGATACTCCTATTTGGCAGGTCTTGAAACTTCTGTCCCGAAGTTCGTGTGACCGGCCTCTTGCTTGTGCCACATGCACAAAGGCAAATATATCCTCACCGGAAATCTCACAGCAGCGATCTTCGCGAACGATTGCCGGTTTGTCGATCCCAACAATGCCGTGACGGGCCTTGCACAGTATCGCCAAGCGTTGGCGCTGCTCTTCGATCCATCAGAGGCTTTGACTTGAAGTGAATCTCAGAAAGTTGGAACAGGGATTTCGGACGTCTCGCCGAAATTGTCGTGCTTTGCTGCTCTTGGGCGATGACTCAAGGAAAGCTTCCTGAACCTGGAGGACGTTGTGGTGGTCGATGGTGGCATCCAGGCCAAATACGTCGCAGGTGGCACACTGAAGCTGCCGCAGCCCTGGGCGTTCGATTGGGCCGAGTTCGTCCCCCGAAGACTCAAACGCGCCTTTGCTCTGCTGCTGGAGGCCTTGGCGTCCTCGCATCGAGCCATGGACCTCGTCTCAGAGTGCCACAACCGCGGCCCTTGCCAAGAAACCCCGCTAGAAGCAGTATCGCACTGCTAAGGTCCGGCAGCATCCAGTACACCTTGACAAGTGACGGGCTCATCGGCTCCCAGGTAGATACATGGAACATCACGAGGTTCGACGCCATCCGCCAGACCTTCACATTCTGGTCCTGAAAACTGGGCCTGCCGGCTGTGGTTAAAAGCTTCCCTGTGCACAGCCTCTGAGCTGCTTCACGCTGTGAGTCGGCGTGACTTCCGTCGAGGACGCTTGGAACCCGTGAAGAATTGAAGCGAACTTCTGAGCCGCGGTGGCAGCGGGGAGCCGCGGAGAGTAGGACCAGGAGGGCGAAGGAAGAGAAATTCACCCAGTCAGGGGCGGTGAATTTTTCGTGCTCACCCATGGTTGGAGCCAAGTGACGGCATGGACCCCATTGCATTCTGAGCAAAAGCCAAATTGCAACTTGCATCAAATCGCCTGACATTCCCTTAAGCAAAGGCGACAGTTTCTAGGGTCTGATGACCGATGATGCCAGGTTGTCGATGCTTTGCGCAGCTTTGCTTTGCCAGGCTGGCAGTGGTCACAGAATCTTGAGCGTGAGCAGCGTTAAGAGCGTTTCGCTGTGCCCGAAGCCTGCCATGCTTGCCTTTCAAGCACGTTATCTTGCCTTAGAGGCTATGTCGGAAGCACCAGGGCACGGCTTCGACAGGCCGGCTGGCCGCGGCTCGCTTCTTTTTTTTGCCGTGATTCCCGACGTTTTTGGACGCATCCCGCAGCGCGTGTACCGCAGCGTGTCCTTGCTAGCAGCTCTGGATTCTTGCATGCATGTTTACTTGGCATGACAGTCATGGTCCTGGTTATACACTCCGACATCAGCGCAGCATCGACAGCCATGCTCTGGTATTGCTAAGCAACAAGCATACTTCCGTCAACTCTTGTAATTGTCCTAGTCTTCGTCACAGCTCCTGTGCCCGATATTGACATACGTGGACGCCGAAGAGGGCCCAACAGGTGGCACAGCTGTCAGCTGCCTTTCACTGCGGTGTTGCAAGAGAATGATCCTGCTTGGTGGCTTAGAGACTTGCGAAGATATGCAGCAGTGCCGAAGGCAACTTCCAGGCGACAGCTTTCATGGTCGTCGCCTTGGCAACCAAGACGTAATGCAGGGAGGGTACGGTGCAAGCAGAGCTGGCATGTTGAGGCTACAAAGCTCAAAGGGATCAAGGTGCTGGACCGAGCCATTAGTGGCGAAGATTCACGGTTTTGCGTCGTACTCGGAGCACAGACTCTGGTCCGAATTCGAATTGCTGTTCTTCCCACAGTTGTTTTCGAATGCATTCCATTTAAGAATATCCAGTTTGAAAATGCATGACATGTGCATGAACCTGGATGCTGGACTCTGCTTAGGAAGCTGGCTGACTAGATTGTTTCTGGTGACTAGTCCTTGCTATGTAAGCGCTTACTTGCCTACGTATCCGTAGCTGGCTTCGAACATCAAAACACTTCATTCACAGACCATGAGACACAGACACACAGGTAACTGCTTCCGTCCATGCATGCAGGCATGAGTGCGTGTGTATGTGCATAATGCACCACCCTGTGGATGAATAATTTATGCGTGCTATAGTGGATGTTCGGCTCGCTATCGCAAAGCAAGGTGGGGTGACGAGGGCCTCTTAACTGCAAACCGGAGAGGGATGTAGTCAACTGTGGTTACTCATACCCCTATTCAGAAGCTGACATTACATGCCTTCGCTTCCCAAGGCAAGGGCAAACTAGTGGACATCTTGGCGCAGGATGTCCAGCTGTGTGCACGCTTCAACGGCGGAGCAAATGCTGGGCACACTCTGCGCCCTTGACGAAATAGGTGGGTTGTACATGCAATCATATGCGCGCACACACACATATTGCATATGTATATATATATATATATATATATATATGTACATTATCATATTTTCTCGTCTGCTTCACGGACCGTTGTGTCGGCCAGTGCCGCCGCAGAGCATAGCATAACAACAACGTGAGTTTTCAAAGTCGTTGGGGAAAGAAGCCTTCATTATCGGCTGCGTGTCCTTCCCTAGGCTTGTGGATGGAAAGAAGCAGCTCGGCGGAGACAAAGCTCATATTCACCCGAGTGTGATGCAGCCGAGGGTGTTTGTTTGGTGTCTTTCCGAAGTTCCTCTGAACCAAACGGCTTCAGGTATGCCTTTCATCTTCTCCCTTGCGGAATGATCAACCAGGCAGCCACGGATCTCTGTCAACATGTGATTTAGTCGCACCTCGACAGAGAGCAGAGAGCATGCAAGAACCTGGCTACGGGCATCGTCTAGAAGGGTCTGTGAGAACAAGCAAAGTTTGAAACCCATGGTAGTCGTCGCTCCTCTTTGGCAGTACCGGTACATGAAGTCCGTTGCATCGCAGTCCGGGCCCGAAGGTTGCAAGGCCACCTTAATTTGCGTAATTTGAGAGTCCGGCCACCACTAAGCCAAGCAGTTATAGAACAGGGCCATGGAGATCCGATCCTCCTGCATACTGGACACGCCAAGAAAACCGATCGTGCATGCAGATGACTCAGAATGTCTGTTCGGCGCCTTTTTCCCGCGAGAGGAACAAACTGCTGAAAAAGGGCCACACCGCCTCAGTGAGAGACGAAAGGGCATTGCAGGGAGAGCAAAGTCGCACGAGCGGTGCTGCAAAGGGCATGCGCTGTTGGAGGCTGGCCACAGCTATCCAGCTACGCTGCCGAACTAGGAATTAACATCCTGGCCACGCCGTGCCGGGCGGCGTGGCTACACCAAGAAAGATCGTTTGCTGGTGTAGCACCGAATGCCAAACAAGCTGAACAACATGATCCAACCATTGCTGTCATGCTGTATACATAGGCACATAGCCTGCAGCTGAAACGCATCAGTATCAGGTAGCAGCAGCCGGTGAAGGCCATTCGTGAAAGCTGCGGTAGGCCTCTTGCACCTTGCCGCAGGCTTGCAAGAACCTCATTGGAAATGGCGCGCTGCCTACCCATGCGCTGAACCTCAAGCTTCCAGCCACTGTTGGAGACTTGGACAAGTGCCTCAGTGCCTCTGATCCGAGGCGTCGTGGTCCACGTCCCCACGCTTATGAGGGAACTGCAGGCGAAAGCCGCATGGTTTTGTAACAGCATGTAACGCCGTCTCATTCCTTCCATGAGCTAGATGTTTTTCTTTGTTGGGACCAGGAGCTGAAGGAATTCGACCCTCGAGCACTCGAGAGGGTGTTCATTTCGACACGTCGTGAACTCGGACGACACAAAGCCCCGTGTCGTGAACCTCATGGGTGTGTTTGCCTGTTGTGTTGATGTTTGCAGAGGCGCCCATATCCTCTTCGACAGCCACCAGGCTCCCTCCGTAGCGGCATCCGCTGCAGAAGCCCGTGTAGTAACCCTTATAAAGCCGGGCCGGCAGCGATAATGTGCCCTCGGCAGATTATCGATGGCATCCTCGAGGCAGAGCAGGCCGACGGGACGTCATCTTCTTCCTGGGTGTTATTGTCATTGTCATGAGTGGCATCGTCGTCGTAGTAGCAGTAATTAGTAGAAGTGGCAGTGGCAGTGGTAGTGGTAGTGGTAGTGGCAATAGTGTTGATACCATGATGACATAAGGTGACATTAGGACGACTCTTTGAAGTCATCGTTTCATTTTCAGCAGTGTCACTCTTATTCTGTTTTGTCGTTTTCTTCTACTCGTTCTTACTAGCGCAGATTAGGCGTATTTTGCTTACACCTGTGTGTCCTCAGACATGCGTCTGGTGCGAGGTTCGTTTCTTCGTAGAGCTTTCAGAAGCGCAGCATCTGATGAATCTGGGAAGATCTGAGCAGCTTTTGTGAGCATCTGAGTACTGAGCAGGGCACCAATTCCATTGGCACCACGAAGCGCGGGATTGGCCCATGCTACTCTGCGAAAGCAATTCGTGCCTCGGACCAAACTCGTCTCCCGCCAAACGAAGCAGAATTTCAAGCACGAACTTGCGCTGCAAGGCAACGGTCTCCGGTTTGGTGATCTCTTGCACTTCGAGGCGCCCCAATCTGAATCTGACAGGGTCTCGTTCTCGAAGGGTTTGTTAGACGGGGTACTGGTCTTCGGCCGCGCCTTCATGCTTGAGCTTGTCCCATACACTTGTAGTGGGATGGTTCGGGATTTCTTGCTATGACAGACTGGAAATGCAAAGGTGCAAGCCTGATGATACCCATGCGTCCGTGAGAGTAGGAGTTCGAGCGACGTCTCCGTGAACTCATCGCATGGTCGCAGCAGCCCGGTGCGCAAACAGTGAGCCCAAACACAAAGAAATTATGTCGCTCAAATTCCGCCAGAGCCAGTACTGTACGGAGCTTCAATATACTGTAGCCGATGGAGAGCTCAGGCCATGCGGCGTGCTGTTTTAATTGCTTTGTGCTTCGATCACCACCTCCGGCGTTGCCCAGGAAGCGCTTTGGCGACCCTCGCGAGCGGGACTGGAGCTAGCAATCGAAATCGGACTTGTCTCAGGGATTACAGCCTCAGACAAGGGCCGTATTACCTATACTATTTTGGAGGGCTCCTTTCTATAATTATAGTAAAAGCCCTATTCCAATTATTAAGTCCCCTACATTACAGATATTAGAAGCAAGTTTGAGAGGACACTCCGGCTCAGCTGCAGCTGCGGAAGGCTGCTCGCCCAGCTGCTTTGCCGTTGCTCTACTCACATTACTGAAGCCTTTCTGCCCTAGCTGCCAGTTCGGACAGGCACTACGGGAATACAACACCAAGTATGCCTTCGATCCAGAGGAGGGCAAGAAAGGTGGAGTCAGTAACGTCGAGGAGGAGACCCTTGAATTGTCATTCCCGTCCTTTTGCTGACCTGGCTGTCACCTTCAGCGAGGAGATTGCACGATATCGGCAATTTGCTGAAATGCTTCGCCCTCAAATCGTGGACAGTGTTACGCTGATCCATGAGGAACCTTGGTCCTGCATTCGAGCTGCTTTGCACCAGCATACCCATGTTCACTGATGGAGAAGCTTTTGCTCTGTTGATGTTCGTTGGGACCAAGGATATCTCACGTGGCTACAAGGTATCTTCTTCGCACTACGCAAACACTCCGCATGGTGTGTCTATTTCGACACTGCTCGTGCAAGCACAGAAGCTCTTTCTAAAGCACAGAAGCTCTTTCTAAAGCAGGCAGCACGAAGTATCAATCATCTGTGCGTGTCCATCTATCTATCTACTACCTATCTATCTATCTCTCTCTCTCTCTCACTCTCTCTCTCTCTCTCGCTCTCAGTCAGGTCCTCGTTGAGGGAGCCAATGCGGCGCTCCTGGACATTGACTTCGGCACATATCCCTTTGCCATGCACTTAAGCACGCAGGGAGCAACTGCCAAAACATCACTGTTTGCTGGCTGCATGCCCCCCATGTCGGAGACTCGCCAACCTGTGAGGTCACATCGTCCAACACGACGGTCGGAAGCGTCTGCACAGGTCCATGATTCCGGTCGTGCAACACTGGCAATGGGCAATCGGCATGTGAAGGTCTGGGCGTGCCACCAAAGCAGATCGACACCGTCATCGGGGTCGTGAAGGCTTGTCAACGAAGCATCCCTTCGTGACTGCGCAAGACCGAGTCGCATGAGAGGCCTACACCACGCGCGTGGGCCATGGTCCCTTTCCAACCGAAGCTCGAATTCAGAAGACGTGCAAAACCGATCCACAGAGTGAGAGTCCGCCCATCGCCACTCTTTTGCACCTGAACTGAGGAGCTCCAAAACGAAGCGCAGACTCTGGATGACCATCTGGAGACTTACATTGGCCCTGCACAGTCCATGGCCCGTAAGGCCTTCGACTCCTTGAGCTCCAGCAGTGATTGTCAGTGATAGTGCAAACTTGGAGGGTCATAGCTCTGGTCCCTACGAGCTCAAGCCGGAACAGCAGGCCAGGAAGCTCAGACAATGAGATCATGATGACTTGCGCTGCATCCAGACGATCAGACCAAGAAATGCCTGTAAAATGAAGACGAGAGCGCTTATGGCACAGGTTCGGGTGGGAGAGATGCTCCAAGAAGTGGGCCACGAGTACGGCACCACCACTGGACGGCGACGCAGATGCGGTTGGCTGGATCTCGCACTCGTCAAGTACAGTGCCATGGTGACGCTCGGCTTCCTCTGGTCACGTCTTGACAGACAATGCGAGTGCCAGCTGTGGGTCTGAATAAAGCTCAGCAAGAGCTTCTCTCATGTTGCAAGGGGTTTCTTTCGTTTGGATCTGTTTGAAGTCGTGCTGCCTGCACGATGCCCACGATGGATAGCAATTGGAGCAGGCCCGCGCTTGCTCTCGCTCTGCATGTCATGGCATGACACACGAGTCTCCAGAGGCGTGGGGGGNGGGGGGGAGGGGGGGTTGGAGTTTTTGCAAGGAACGGCTTTGACAGCATCAACCTCACCAAACTGGATGCGAGAAGCCCAGCTCATGACAGGACGGAGAGCCGGATCTTTTCTTCACGAAGTGAGCCTGAGCTGAGGTCCTAACAGGCCTCAGGCAAATTCGAATTGCGATAGCATATCGCAACAAGCAAATGACAGAGGCTGGGCCCTGCCTACGCCCACATGGGAGTTGCGGATTCGCAGCTGAAGCGTGTGCGCAGGTCCGGTTGCCGCCAGGATACTTTCCCTCACACCTTGAGGATTTGAAAGAGGTCGTGTGTCGCTCGACTTCGTGGCTAGCACCAATCATGTACGAGGTGCATCCCAGCACTGTCCTGCAATCGGCCCTGCATATCAGGTGAATACGAGACTATGCAAGGCTGGTCCGAGGACATTTCCAAGGTCACGGACTTCGCCGACCTACCAAGCAACGCAAAGAAGTACGTCTTGAGGACATCGAAGTATTCAAAACGCTGGAAAAGAGAGGCCTGCAAACACCCAGCGTCGCAATCGAGCAGGATCCAGGAACTCCTGGGGATTCCTGTTTCTTGGGTGGGAGCAACTTGACGGCAAGAATCAGAGTTGGTGTGCTGTGCGGAGCCGGTCTGATCCTTTGTTCTCTTTCGTGCGCTAGGTCCAGTAGGTTTGCGCTGCACCCGATATGTGCTTGAAGTGCTGTATGACAGCATCAGCATAATGCTCATAAGAAGCCAGAAAATGTCCTTAGCATCCCTTTGGGTTAAAGCAGTTGACTCTGCCTGGCAAAACTCCAGTGGCGCACACCTTGAGGTCGGCCCCGACCGCTCCAGCATGCTGAAGGCACCAAGGATGTTTTTCATACTGCAGCGAGAGAGTGGCAAATTTGTATTTGATGTGGACGCTCGGTTTCCCGGCAGTCGGCGTTAACTTGAGCAGTCTTTCATTGCTTGACACGGCTTATCCATCCGGCAGAGACTGTGAGTACGTAGTAACAGTGCAACATGCGGTTTGAGGCAGCGGGGAAGTGATTGCAATTCATGCTGAGTTTGAAGTCCTGTCATGCTTTGCACAGGTGGACATCCCTATCGTTCGGCCAGATGGATCTATCTCAGCGCCTAGATGTCGTTGAGACCCACGTGCGGAAAATGGGCTCCCGTTCTGTTTGAGAGGAGAGCAGAACGGAAAGAAGAAACCTTACTCAGAGACTTGGGAGCATACACATGTAGTTTCAGTGCTGTCAAGTGCGGCGCGGCGAGCGGCGAGTGAACATCCGGGACAAACAGTCAAGAGTGGTTGAACTGGGCAAGTTCGGGCGTCCCCTGTGCTTTCATTGCATAGCCGCTGAGTCTTGGGATGTCCTTGGCATCGGCTAAGGCATCGCCCAATTTTCCATCCAGCCCTATCCGTTGCTTGGACATGCAGCTGGCAGCGATCACAGAGCAACTCGTCGAGTGACATCTCAGGAGGGAGCCCCCGCATCTAGGCGCCTGAGACTGCTTTTGACTCCACTGAACGGACTTACTCCAGACCGACTTGTGCAAACAAGTCTGGTGGGTCCCGAGCCCGTGGATGGAAAGCGACGCTCTTGGCTATGAAGCCCCTTTGCCAAGTGGGGGCACATGACTTTAAGCACTTAAATAGACTCCTGACGGCACCTGCTCGTCGCGCATTCTCCTGGGCGGGTGATGAGTGTACCCCGTATACTTCCCGCTCACCACGACCCATGATGCGGACTTGCCTCAGCGATTCTGCGCGAAAAGCTGTGACCGATGACGTGGTGCCATCCCGTGCCTTTTGCGTGGTGGAGGATTTGACATCATGACATCATGACAGGAGAGTGTTTGGTGCTCCTGCAGGCCTTCCTGCGGCTGGTCACACGCGAGCTGGCGGAAGTGCAGCAGGACCGGGGGCGTGCTCCTCTGTGCCCCTCTCATCCCCTCTCTGCCGCTGCGAAGTGTGCCGATGCGGTTTGGTTGCTACGTTCCGTGCCAGGAAGGCCTCCGAGGAGCGATGGGGATGCGGAGATGCGGAGGGAGGGATGAGGTTGTCTGTGTCTGCCGGACTCATGCCGCTTGCTGTTGCAGGCGCCTTTCTCCGATTGGACTGCGATGGGGACGGTGCTTTGAGCGCTTCAGATTTGTCTGCTGGGCTTCGAGGCCTGCCTTGTCCTGTCCCCTTGCATTCTTCTCAAAAGACTGGCAGTGTACCCTAACCGCCAGCGCGGGAGTCGCCTCGGCAAAACCCTTCAACCTTCTGTCTCGTCCGTCGCTTTGCATCTTTGTCGTGACTTCGAGTGAAGTGTGAATGTCGCAGCCACGGCTTGCAAGACTTCCCCCAGGGCGACAACAGGTTTGCCACAATGCAGTCGGTAACTCGGGAATGCCATGCAAAGGTGCCTGTCCACATGCCCGTTGCACCGGGACGGGGAGGGGGGGGGGGGGGNCGGCCCGCGAGGGCGGCGGGCGGGTCGACCAAAGGGGGGCGGGGAAATCACAAACGCCTGTGGGATCCAAGAACTGTGAAAGTGGCAGATCTTCCCAGCGGAACCCTTCGAAAACGGGGCAAAAACAACAGGAAACACAAAGTCGATTGACTGGTTGGGGCTGCATTTATAGGATTTATGGGGGTAATGGGGGAGGGTGATACCATCATTACTTGGTCCTATGGAAATAGACCAAGATGCCCGCCCGGCCTCTGGTCACGGCGGATTACACAGATGTGAGGTGAAAGTTTCAGCGTATCGCCACGGGAAAGAGGGTATATCAGGAGGAAGTTGAGTCACTGTTGGATGCGAACCCATCCTCATGCCTTGGGAATTCTGAGTGTCTCCTGGCGTGTCCTAGCGGCCAAGCTTGATTGATTGGCCGAAGGATGCTTGAGAAGAGGTCGTACTGTAGCCTGACGCTGCAAAGAGAGAAGTGCAAGCAAGAGTCATCATATTTGCTGGCACCGCTAGGCACGGCGCCAAATGCTCAGAGAGACCGCGACAGTTCCGGCCTTTTCCCGATGTTGAGCCTCCACGCTCGAATCTCAGCCGAGTCGAAGGGTTGCCGCCGGGCGGGTCTGGCGCTGCACTGCCCAGGCCCAGAGCGATGCCGAGGAATGGCTGGAGGAGATCAGGCACATGGCTTGCGAAGCTGTAGGAGCGGAGGCTATGCCGTGATCAGTAACTCGAAGGTCCTTGGTGGCAACAGCAGGGACCGTGGGAGACAAGATAGGCTTCAGCGACTTCTTGGCCGTGATGTTGCTGGCTGCCAAGAATGACATAGAGCGATCACGCAAGACTCCTTCTACTTCTGAAGCTATGAGGCCATACCATGTCGCTGTGCAGGAGCGCCTTTAGCTGCTTCTGAGAGTCCTCGGGTTGGTTGTGAAGTGTTCTCGTCATCACCGGGTGCTTTGTACCCCGGAGAGGAGGCACAGCTCAGGAGCGCCTTCAGCCGCTTGGCAGACTCAAAGAGCTCCGGGCGGACTTTGCCAAAGTCCACGTTGCAGACTGCGCTGCAGGCAGGAGACCAACAGCTCTTATAGTCTTATAGTCATGGTAATCTGAGTAAGCTCACTTGGGCTCTGCCGGCAGGTGGGGCAAGCTGCCAGCTTCCCAGAACTCAAGGCTGCTTTGGTCGCCTGCTCATGTAGTTTATTCGAGGTTTCCGACGAGGAAGTGGCAGCCTTGAACGCCGGGCTTCCCGAGGAGCATTGTAGTACAAAGCTGTCCTGAGACGGAGCCGTGAGTTGAACAGCCCAGGAGCTGAGTTACGCGGAATTCGTGCAGCTTGTGGGCCTTCATCCCTGATGTAGGCCCAGGATGCGCCATGAGGAGCACTCGGGCTTGCGATCGATTCAGAAAAGTCCGTGAGACGAAAGCGAGTGGTTCGGCTTACGGTGGAATTGTTTGCTTTTCTCAATGGGCTTAGAAGGCAGCCAGTAGGACCAGGCTTCGTTGCATGCAAAGGCGGCATCGTGGCGAACTTGAATGTTGACTTGCTATCACTGACGCACGTGTGTCTCGAAGTCCCACGCAGGTATCTGAAGCACCTCGAGGATACATCCAGCGTCCTACTGGCCTGTTGCTTTTGCTTTGCACTTGCTTCAAGCATCTTGAAGCCGTCCTCGCCACGTCAGACGAGCGTAACGAGTCCAGGCATTTCCATTGCGCCAAGATGCCAAACTGCTGGAGGCTCTCGCGTGCAATCACAACATGTGCGAGTGGTAAGATGCGACCCTAACTGTAGCATGAATGTTGCTGACTGCAAAAGGTACACGAGCAATTCGCTGACGCGGCCTTCTGAATGGGAAATTAAAAAGATCTGCTTGTGGTGATCTGTGATATTACGAATGATAGCATTCCGTAGTTTGGCACGTATAGCAGTTCCTCTGGGAGACTTGGTTGGACGGTGTTCCTCGCGCAGTATCTTCTCATCCCTCATCATCACGCCATCATGGGGGTTTCTCAGTGTTAATCAGTCGCTTGACAACTTGTTTCTGGTTCACTGCGAAAAGTCATGAGGGGAACTGCTCAGAAGATTGTTGTGCGCTTCATTTGGGTTGGAGGCTCGGGTTTGGGACACGGGGGTTTCGCAAAAAATTCCTGCATGCTACTGGGGTGTGAAAGGCGATGCGTTGAGTACTTTTTCAGCATCTACTTGGGGACTAATTTTGCCTAAGGCGGTGCATTCAGCGTCTAGTTGAGGATTCGTGGTCGGTTTAAAACATGGCACTGGCTGCGAATGATGTTTTGCACAAGTTTTACTGGGCACGAATCCCTGTAGTCCATGGGGTTTGTTTGGATCCGATGCAATGTCTTGCTAAATCTCCAAAAGTTGATCCGATGGAATATCTCTCTGGCCGGTTCGTGCTGCAACGGGTTGACGCCTTTGCGGTACGAAGCTTNTTGGATCCGATGCAATGTCTTGCTAAATCTCCAAAAGTTGATCCGATGGAATATCTCTCTGGCCGGTTCGTGCTGCAACGGGTTGACGCCTTTGCGGTACGAAGCTTTGGGGTCTAAGTGGTCGTCTACTTGCTGGTGAAATTATTTGTAGATGGTGTCCCTGCACGACGGCGCCCAAACAAACGCGCGCCCATACGACGATCAAACGCTTGTCATGGACTTCAGTCTTCGGTGGGCTTCGGGCTACATATGAGGGGTCCGGCTTCCGCGCGGCTTACGCGGACCTTACGCGGTGCTACGCGGATGCACCATTATACAACATAAATTTGGTGGTAGTAGTAGTAGTAGTAGTAGTAATAGTAGCAGTAGTAGTAGTAGGAGGAGTAGGAGTAGGAGTAGTAGTCGTAGTAGTAGTATAGTAATTAGGAGTAGTCTGTTGATTTCTCAGACAAGTACCGGGTATCGTTCTGGTATTATTTAGGGTTGTTTTCTAGGTCTATTTAGGATACTCTTTTTTGAGCCCCACTATCGGAAGCATTAGAATCATTTAATTACTTATATCGGAGGCTACTAAGATTTTTTTAAGAAGCTATATATATGGTATATTGCGCCCTTATAGACATCTAGGTCTTAAGATTCTTTAGGAAACTATATGGAAACCCGAGCCCTTTTAAATACTTAATCGGCACTTGAAACTCTTCATTGATACGGTGGGATGTCTGGGCGTACTTTTCAGGAAATGGATATTCTGTTGGCTTGGAAGCGAGAAGTACGTCGTATGGATCGCCGTCCTGAAGATCCTAGTCCTTGGGGTTCGCGGGTTCCTCGATAGCTTCTTGTCAGCCAAGCAATAAGGAATGTTAAAATAGCCGATAAAATTACACGTCTTCCGTATAAGGATGTTGCGTTCCATATCTTGCAGTAATCTTTCTCTTTCGGGCGAATCTAATATTGGGCGCGAATAGCCCCACGAGAACTCGTATCATCCCTTTTCGAATACCATTCTCAACTCTATAAACAATTGATGGAGAGCCTTGTCGAACAACCCCTTCCCGCCCAATAGTGGCTCCAGGCTAGATTGCCCATCCGATATGGCGGGCTAGGACTGTTGAGTTCCAGGCATGAGAGTGTTGCTGATCTTATTTATGTCTCAGCTCGACGGCAGAGTTATGAGCATATTTCAAGTTTCGGGGTATGAAGCCCTTGCTGGGATTTCTGAACATGACGTGGTCCAAGACTTATCATTCTTTTATCCGACTCATGGAGCAAGTCTCTCCAAGCCTTCCGCTCCACTTGATCAAGCTTCTATGCTTCAAAATCTGCACGAGGCCATTTTCCAAGACCTCCTTCAGAGCAGTACAGTGGCTCAACAGGCCAGGCTGCGAGCAGTGGCAGCACCCGGGGCTGGAGCCTATTTGCAAGTTTCCCCCTCACCCACACGAGATTTGTTGTTCTCCGACGTTACATTTTCAGATATTATCAGTATGCGACTGGGGATTCCGATCTTTCAAGGAGACGAGGGATGCACGTATTGTGGTCAAGCACTAGATCCTTGTGGTCATCATATAATGAGTTGTATGCGACAGAGGAGTAAATATGGTATCCATAATTCTCTTCGAAATTCGGTGCACCGATTTGTTCAGATGGCCGGTTTACGACCAATTCTGGAACCAACTGATTTGATTTCCGGATCAACCTAGATACGCCCTACCGATACCTTATTGATTGCTCCGCCCTCCGTGAAACCTAATTCTTGGCGGAAATTCCCTCGCCTTGCCCTGGACCTCGCAGTCACTTGCCCGGTGACTCAGCCGCTCATCGCTCAAGCTGCTGCCGAAACGTTGAGTGCGGCTGGAAAATATGCCGATCGCAAGCGCGGGTCTGGAGACATCGCCATACGATGCGCGGCTGCAAACTTGGGCTATGAGCCGGTGGTATTCGAGAGTTTTGGCGGGATCGAAAGAGGAGGTATGGGGCTCTTCTCTTTTATCTGCTCTAAAGTTGACCAACAACAATAATCCCGGATTGGCGAGGCTAAGCGTCTTTGCTTGGCGCGTTTTTCTTTCGATTTGCAGCGAGGGTTGTACGGAGCTTTAAACGCACATCGGGTCGTTCACTCCGGGGTTGTCGGAGGCACTGACCCTATAGAGGCCTTCCTTCAATTATGCTCAGGATAATTCCCCGGCGTAGGTCACCTCCACCGAACTTCTAAGGTGACGCCCCGGCTGCCCCTGGAACCTGCCGGCTTCACTGCTTTTCACCGCCGAGGTGAAGGCGATGGTTGTCTTCTTCTCGTATCTTCGCCGCATTATCTTCGTTTCTCTCTCTCTCCTATTCGTCTCTCCGAGCTTCCCTCGAATTGGTGGGTGGCGGTGGGCTTTAATGCATGCGAGGGGATCTTGGAGAGCTCGAGTCTTGTTGGTTCTTTTTCGCGGTTTTCTCTATTTGGTAGTGAGTCAAAACCTTCTGGTATGTAACAGGGCCGGGGCGCCCCTCGCGCGACAAAGTATGCAACATTTTGCGACAAGGCTGGCGCGACAAGGGGCGCGACAAGGTCCATCATATATTCATATATGAATGTATGTATGTGTACATGTGTATATATAATGTGTGTATACATATATATGTAGGTATATATTTGGTTCTGTCTATATTATGAGGCACGCTCGTGTGCGAGTGCTGCAAACGTTGAGGTTGGAGTTGAGTGTTGTAGGTTTGGATCCTGGTCGTGTGTCCTGAACTTTGTTGTGAGAGCCGTGCGTTGTCGTGGTTTTCTCAGCCGTCGCGCGACAAGGTCTGCGACAAGGCGCGATATAGGCGCGACAAGGCACAAAGTTGCTCAGCCCTTCACTTGCCCATCCAGTCCTTAACTAAGACTAGCAGAGTGGAACAATGCTGTACAGGAAATATCATGAGTCATAAAAGGATAAGCTTGCATCCGTTCCGGCGCCATGCCAATAATCAAAACGCCCCAGCAGCGTGTTGCGACAAAACAGAGGCCAGTTTTGCGTAAGGCCAAGACCTTGCTAAACCCTAAGCCGTTTAANTAAACCTTAAACCCTAAACCACGCTCCTGCACGATGGAGGCTTCGGGATTGACAGCTTGCTGAACTCTCATTTTCTTTCTATACTTTGCGCACTCTCCCTCGTGAAATCGCAGGGTGTCTGCTTGTTTGCTATTCCACAACATTCCTGTCAGTAATATTGGAGGTGCCCCAGCAATGCCGCGCGACAAGGGTTTGAAATAAAGCCGGCGCGACAAGGGTTTGTAACAGAGGGGGGGGGGCCCCGCGACAACACGGGGTATTGACCCATGGCCATTTCTTGCCTAATTGACGCTTTTGGGCACATAAGCTGCCTGCGTCCAAAATTCTAAGAATCTGATTCATTTCGATTCGTTGGGTGTCTCCGGCTCCGTTACATTGACACTGAAGTGCGGGTTGGGTCTCCCACCATGAAATTCCGATTGAATAACACAAATCCTACCTGCTTATACGACCTACTAACTAAAATTCTGATTTGTATTGCCTTTATAATGCGAACGTCTAGTTGTGGATTCGTTCGTATAACTGTCATAGCGAAGACCAATCGAATCTGGAGAACGGTGATACCTTTTTGAAAATGGTTTAGATAATAATTGAAAGATACCCAGCCGCACGCTCCGTAATTATATCACTGGGCCATAATTTTGCTCAAAATTTTTTTATTTTACCGCCACTTAATTAATTTCAAACGAAGAAGTACCCACCACATATGGGAGCCTATAGGCGAGCTTTCGTGTGATGGCTCTTTAGCAGTAAAATGACGGCGGGCACCATATACTATAGTTTCGCTAGGCCAAAATAGCCTAAGAGATTGTAAGTGAGTTGTAGTTGTAAGCTAGCACTAGAGTTATTCCCTCTAGAATCAATGAGAAAGGTCTGAGTTATAAGATTCATATCAATTATATGTTCAAAATTTAATACCAGAAAAAAATTTAATTATAAATTCAAAAATTTCAAATAAAAACACAATCAAACACTAGCAATAATAGAAAAATACAAGCTTCGACTACATATCGAATAAGAGCGCATTTAGAGGCTAAAAATTTAGAATTAGCAGAAGTATAAGCATGAGAAGAAAACATAATTCTAATAAGATATAATGCTATTGGATGATTACGGCTTTTCTAATATTTAAATTAGAACAGCTTAGAGAATAATTCTAAGGTTTTCTAATAAATTGGTTTATATAGAGAAATATTTCGTAACATTTTCTAATATTTGAGTTTTTCTAATTTATCTATTAGATCTATTATAAGAAATTTTATTGAAACTAAATTTATTATAGCACGATAGTGCCGCCGCCGCATAAATTTCTTACTTATATACTCAAATAAAAATCTGCTATAGCTTATCTTCTTTATTTTTCTTACTTTAAATTTCTAACTATCACACTTGTCCGACTAGATCTATAACTTACCTTGACAGGTCTAATTCGCCAGACCTGCCTGATTAGAGATTCTAAATCCTTGCCGTACCAGGCCCAATCTACTAGTACCGGCCCTGACCAACCAGATCTACTGCCTGCCTTATCAAATCTAATTCGCCAGATCTGTCCGGTCAAATCCTAAACCTGGCGTNCTAAATCCTTGCCGTACCAGGCCCAATCTACTAGTACCGGCCCTGACCAACCAGATCTACTGCCTGCCTTATCAAATCTAATTCGCCAGATCTGTCCGGTCAAATCCTAAACCTGGCGTGCCAGGGCCAACCTGCCAGACCTGTCCGACCAGATCTATAAATCTGTCGTGCCAGACCTAATCTCTCAGAATTGTTCGGTCAAATCTAAAGCCTGCCTTATCCCTTATCAGTCCTAATTCGCCAGACCTAGCTGGCCAGATCCTAAACCCTTGCTTTGCCAGGCACAAGCCAGACCTGTCCGACCAGATCTATTCATTTACGTTGGCAGGTCTAACCTTCTAATTCTGTCCTGATAGATCTATAAGTCTGCCTTGCTAGGTTTTTTTTCTAAAGCCTTTGCCGTGCCAGGCCCAACATACCAGACCAAAAGTCTGTTACCAAGTCAAATTTTCTAGGCCTGTCCAGGCAAATCTATATGCCTATCTTGAAAGGCCTAATTTATCNATCTTAATAGATCTATCGCGATCTATCTTATTAGATTTGCCCGTGCAGATTTATAAGCCTATCTTTAGAAATCTAATCTGCCAGACCTAACTTACCAGATTTATAAGTCTATCCGACCACATATATAAGCCTACCCTTAACAAATATAGCCTATCAGATTTAGAAATCTAATTTGATAAGCTTATCCTGGTAGATCTATAAGACCTATCCCTCCAGACCTATAAACCGGTCAAATCATTATCATTCGTATTACCATTACTATTGCTATTACTACTACTACTACTACTACAACTACAACTACAACTACTCCGACTCCTAATCGGACTCCTACTCCTACTCCTATTCCTACTCCTACTCCTACTTGAACTATTACTTATGTTACTACTCCTCTTATTACTACTCCTAATACNACTACAACTACAACTACTCCGACTCCTAATCGGACTCCTACTCCTACTCCTATTCCTACTCCTACTCCTACTTGAACTATTACTTATGTTACTACTCCTCTTATTACTACTCCTAATACTACTAGTACTACTACTACTACTAGTATTACTACTACTAGAACTATTACTACTACTACTACTACTACTTCTACTCCTACTACAACGGTTCTTACTATTACGACTATTGCTGCACTACTACTACTATTACTACGACTACTATTAGTACTATTTCTCTTATTACTACTCCTAATACTACTATTACTACTACTACCACTACTGCTACTATTACTACTAGTNCGACTACTATTAGTACTATTTCTCTTATTACTACTCCTAATACTACTATTACTACTACTACCACTACTGCTACTATTACTACTAGTACGACGACGACGACTACTACTACTACTACTACTACTACTACTGATTTTATTAGATATTAGTATAGCTACTTGAACTACCAATAATACGAGGCATATTAGCAATCTTTGTCTTTCGTGTCATAGTACATCATATTCCTTTANGACCGGCCTCTTGAGCGTACACATCTACGGAAATGTCGCGCATGCGGCAGAAGGAGGAGATATTGGCAAAGGTCCCGTATGTACCGGGTTTCTTTGCCCAGGACCAATATTCATGCCAGCAGAAATGTTGCCCATAAGTCTCCACCCAAGCAGGGTCGTCCTGCATTTCATTAGCTTGCTGCGCATGCGTTTGTAGTGTTAGCTGCAAATGTGTCGCGATGCGAAAACAAGCCCCTGCACGTGCAAATTATCCTGATGGGCGTCCCACGCCAAGGATTGCGTGACCTGGTTGAACCGCTCTTGGGGGAGGGAGTCTGTCCAGCTGCGCATCGCGTC
>BGNK01001501.1:97500-144015 GCA_003297005.1 Symbiodinium sp. clade A Y106 | reverse complement strand
GGGGGGTTAGTAGGTAAAAGTAGGATTTAGGGTTTAGAGGGCTGAATTAGCAATCTTGAGCTTTGATGTGTGGTGGTGGTGGTGGTGGGGGTCAGTAAGTATACGTAGGATTTCGGGTTTAAGGGGCTGAATTAGCAATCGGGGAAGTTAGTATGAATGAACAGATGAAAAAAGCTACAAATATCTAAACATGTAAATATATAGGTTATGGATATGTTAGCAATCTATGGTTTTACCTGACGCGCGTAGTATGGGGAGTTAGTTTGTAAGTATCTAAATGTAAGTAGATTTCCAGAAATAAAATATTCAAATGTTATATATATATATATATATATTTATTTACAGAAAGGTACGCCGTGGAGGGGGGAGTTTTGAACAATTAACCATTAAGGTAAAGAAGGCTTTTTAGTAAATGTAGATTACATATCAAATCCATCTGAGAAATTAGTCCGCGGGTGTGTGTGCTTCGTATTGAAGAGATGCTGGGTCCTGAGAACCACAAGGTTGCCTGCGCAGCCGTCAAGAATGCAATCAAGCTAGCTCCGAAGCTGGACTCTGTTGTCTATGACCGCGCCTGCATCACCTTGGAGAAGGCCAAGAAGGATGAAAGTCTCAAGTCTATCAAATGCTGGGCAGTCGATCGCTTCCATGCTGGGGGGCATTCCAACACATGCCCTTGTTCTACAGCGGTGGTGCATCGAATTGACAGAAGGTTTAAAGGGGTGAATACCTCCATTGCCGAACAGACCTTTGCATGGTTCAGAACTTATGTGGGCACGTTCAACACCATGAACCCGAGCTCGCAGAGGTTTTGTGTACGCTTGTTCGCTTCTCGCCACAACGACTTGATTCGCACGTGCAAGGCTACGCATCTCAATGAGTACTCCACCAGAAAGCGACAAGCTCGTGCAGCAGCAGCTTGGCGACGACCAGCTTCGAGGGCCAATCCATGCAAACGACCTGCAGGCAAGGGCGTCATCAAGCAGCTGAAGCGCCCTTCTGCGTGGCGCGTCAAGTCCAACTGAGAGGCTTTAATTCGGCCTGAGCCAAAGCGCTAGTTTCGGAAAAACCAAGGAGTCCAACTGAGAGGCTTTAATTCGGCCTGAGCCAAAGCGCTATTTCGGAACAGCCAAGGAGACTTACTACCCGAATACGACACAGCCGTAGCCATTACGAAGCTTTAACGGAGTGTGAACAGACCTTGATGTCCAGTCTAATTCCTAGGTGTCGCAATCCGAACTATGAGTCTGATGTCATGGTCACCCATGTACACAATGAAAGGCGCTGTCTCGTGGACTTTATCTCGGCATCTGTATATTACCTGCACATAGGCCCGCTTGCTGGACCATGTGACGGTGCTTACCATAACTGCTTCGCTTGCAACGCAATTTTGGCTCAATAATATGCTACGGCGTACTCAATTTACTCAATTATTGCCGAACTAGCTGAAAGCTAATGACCTGTGAATGACCTTGAGGATTTGAGCCATTCTCCTTGCACAGAGCAACTCATCGCTTATCTATAGTGAGAAGACAGGTGGTCTGAGATTGCATGCAGGGATTGCTTTGAGTGTTGCGAGCATGCTACAAGTTCAATGAGGCAAATTACAACTACATCAACACACTTGATGAGGTGAGCGCATTTACGATGTCATCGTTAACAAATTCTCACGGCAGGGAGAGTTAGCCGTTGCGAGTCTACTGCAGTTACCAACCTCTATCCAAGTACATCAGCGTCCATGAGAATGCGAAAGACCTGCCACATTCAGACAATGCTCCAGCATGAGCATGAATCTTATGCGGTCCGTGCTGTCATCGTACCGTGCATCAGAGAGATTGTGATTGCAAAGGTACTGTCCGACAAAACAGTAGAAACCCAAGAGAAAACATGTCATACACCGATTCTCGATGCGTGCATTTCCCAACTCTTCTCTCCCAACCTCCCCCCTCCAGGCCGTTCCACTCTTTTTATTTATGTATTACATATAGATATATAGATATATAGATATATAGATATATAGATATATAGATATGTAGATATATAGATATATAGATATATAGATATATACATACAGAGAGAGAGTGTGTGTGTGTGTTGCTGTTTTCGTGAGCCAGCAATTTCGGGCTTTAGGGCTTTGAGGGACCATGGCATCAGGGCTACATAAAAGGATGTATACTTGGAGGTTCATGGACAGGTATAAGTCGGGTTATAAGTAGGGTAGCTATAGTTGTGACCCATATTAATGGACTTATATCCCCACATACAACTACCCATGAACCTCCAAGTAGCGTTTCCTACAGGATTGTCATGGGGTCCCATGAGCAACCTCGTGGATTTAAGAATTTGAAGGTCTGTACAAGGTTTCATGATGGTTTTCCATAGGGTTCATTGCAGGGTCTCATGGGGTGTAGGTACTTTTTTAGTACTCCTTAAGTCGGTCCCTGTAGAGTCACTTTAGGCCATAGTATTCACAGCATCCGAATGGGTGGTCACAAGGACGCAGAGGTCCCTGGGTTGGCAAGCATGAAATCATTACGGGATGGTGTTCTTCGTGTTATTCCCGCTCTTCTTTGCGATTTTATCGTTTTGAGGCTTGTGAACTCGGCAACTAAGGCAAGAGGTCCGTTAGCCCCGCACGCTGAGGCTGGGTTGGACCGGTTTTGGGTACTTTAAGTGGGAACTTCTCGCAAGAAAGGTTCTCCGAAGGTGAAATTGGAGATCCCGGTTGAAGCTTCAATGAGGTTTAGAGCCTGTAGGGTTTAAGAAATACTAAAACCAGGTTGAGAAGTCCCACGACACTTTGTTGGAGGAAGATTGCAGCGAGCCGGAATGTTGCTTCGCGTCCATGTCATGAGAACCATTCGAAGCATACCGACAACTTTTACCCACCGCAGCCACGATGCCAAAAAAACCTAAGTCATCACCCTAAACCCTAAGCCCTAAGTCATCGTCAAGGAAAATAGCATTAGCTGCAGCAGTATCGAGTTCAGAATCGGCATGATGATCCGCAGCAGGATGGTGACAAACATCACTTTAATATTTACCTATACTGTTTTGGGGGTCGCTTATTATATTGCAGTATAGTATACATCATCAGCTTGATCGTCGTCAGCATGAGTATCACCATCAGCCATAGCAGCGGCAACAACAGCAACCAATTTCCTGAAAAGAGTGCTGTCGTGCGGCATGCACACGACGAAGACTCTGTTGCTGCTTCTGGCACTATTGAGCCTGTTTGAGACTCAAAGCATCAAGCAGCTCCTTAAGTGTCCAAGTGCCCGAAGAGTAGACGTATAAAGACCACAGAACCCATCCAGATTACTTGGTGAATCGGACACTCTGGGATGTCTGTGTTTCTTCATTTTTGAAGGCCAGCCCTCTCAGCTAATGGCCCAAACCATAATAAAAAGCCATAAACCTTGGACCCTAGCACCCTAATAACACCCCAGAAATTTGGAGCAGCAGTATCCTCATGTCCTTTAGGCCAACTTATGATCCCAGCACTAATCATCCTAAATCTATGTTCCAACTTTCTGGTTTTCACCCTCCAGAACGCTTAAAGGGGCCCTAAGCTATCCGGCTCCTTAAACGAACCCTTAGGAGCCCTGTACGTACGGAGCCTGACCTTAGCCTGCTGAGATGGCTCGCATCGCTCGCGCTCCATCCGCTTCGGGGGCCTTAAGGGGCTTCCACAGAAGCGTGGCTGGAGGATATCGTTTAGGGTCTAGGTTACTAAGTCCCATGATCCTTGAAGTATACCCTAAAACCCTTCTCTTGTAGAACCTTATAGATCCCATTTAAGGAGCCCTTTAAACCCGACCTTAACCCCAAATAGCCTACCTTTTTAAGGACTTATATAAGGAAATCATAACAGGGAACCCTAAAAAGGCAGGTTTTATAGGGTCCGGTAGGGTCTACTGCTAAGCTACAGTGTTTAGGGTGTAGCAGCAGTAGTAGTGGCACTGGGGCAGAGGAAGAGGCAGTGGCAGTGGAAGTGAGAGTAGCAGCACAAGGCGTAACGACCTCACAGAAAACATTCCTAAGACCTAGATCCCTGAGCCTTAATTCCAAAATCCTAAATAAACCCTACATCCAAAACCCTAAATTCTCAACCGTACATCCAAAGCCCTGAACCCTAAAATATTCTTCCAAAGCTCTCCTGTGAGTTCGCGCCCTCCGGGGCTTTCGGCACCTGCAAAGCAGCGAAACGTGCCTCGATCCGCTTTTGCCCGAAATCGCAGAGTTTAGGACTCAGGGTTGTTTAGGGTCTAGGGTTTAGGTTTGGGGGAATCGTAAATCCACCTATTTGTCAGGTGTCTACAAAGTAGGTGTTCTCACTATATAAGAAAGGGTGTTGGGATATGCATTTTGCTTGGTCGTCTTCGTAAGCATGGTGTTCGGTCACGGGTTTTCGCTGGGTCGTCTTCGNGGTGTCTACAAAGTAGGTGTTCTCACTATATAAGAAAGGGTGTTGGGATATGCATTTTGCTTGGTCGTCTTCGTAAGCATGGTGTTCGGTCACGGGTTTTCGCTGGGTCGTCTTCGTAATAGAGGTGCAGGCGTGACGTGGAAAGCGCCTGCCCTGCGCGCTGCCCCCTGCCCTGCCCTGGCCTGGCTCCCAACCCACAACCCCTGCCCCCGTGCCCCTCCCCTCCCCTCCCTGCCCTCTGCCCTCTGCCCTCTTGCTCTGCCCTCTCCCGTCATGCTTGGTGTCAAATTTTGTAACAATCCAGCGAAACTTGTTCTTGCGTCTGTTGTCTACACGAAGCACAAACTTTTGTTTTCGCGTGGTCTCGCTTATTCTATTTCAACGTCGCGATGATGATACTGGTATTTGCAACGTTTGCACCCGCCAATTACGTGGCCGCCCCCCCCCNCCCTCCCCCCCGCGCTTCGTCCTCTCCTGTTATTCCTTATATCAGATTATGTACGAATCGAGCGAAACTTGTCTTTGTGTTTGCTGTCTACACGAAACATATGCGTTTTCGCGTTATCTTGCGTAATCTACTTCAATGTCGCGATGATGATGCTGGTATTTGCAACTGTTGCACTCCGCCAATTTCGTGTCCGCCCCCCCCCCTTCGTCCTCTCCCGTCATGCTTTGTGTCAAATTTTGTAACAACAGAACGGAACGTGTCCTTGCGGCTGCTGTCTACACGAAACACAACTTATTTTTTTTCGCGTGGTTAAGGTACGCAGAGTCAGCAGTGAAGCAGGCAGACTGCCTTAGATCCAGTTGGTCAGAGAGTGTCGTCCGCAGCCTTTTTTGCTCCAGAAGTTTGCCTTCGCTTTGCCGTTTCTCCTTTGTGCCGGCCTCGGTGGTCTTCGTGCTTCACGTGGAGTGCTGTTCATGTTTAGGCGAGACAGGCTGGCCACTGACGGCACGGGTCTCGGCTGCTCCGTGTTTGCAGTCTTCGTTTCCCGGCGCCTTTGCTCTTGGTCGTCGCTCAGGTGTCACGTACATCGCAACCCCCGCTGGCAAGGGTCTCAGTTCGGTCGTGTAGATTCGTGAGGTTACATCGGCCCCGGTTCCTGCAGGATTTGTCATTACCGTCCGGGACGAGCCGACGCCGGAGGAAGAACCCACCTTCCAGCATTTNAAGGGTCTCAGTTCGGTCGTGTAGATTCGTGAGGTTACATCGGCCCCGGTTCCTGCAGGATTTGTCATTACCGTCCGGGACGAGCCGACGCCGGAGGAAGAACCCACCTTCCAGCATTTGCCTCAGCTTTCGTTGTAGCTGTGCGGAGGGTCCTTTGATCTAGCATTCAGGTTTCCTCGCTGGTGGCGCGAAGGCCACTCAGAAGAGGTGGGTGTGTCGGCCTCGAAGGTCGTAGTCCAAAGAANCTGTGCGGAGGGTCCTTTGATCTAGCATTCAGGTTTCCTCGCTGGTGGCGCGAAGGCCACTCAGAAGAGGTGGGTGTGTCGGCCTCGAAGGTCGTAGTCCAAAGAATGCGACCCGGGACGTCGGAACACCATAGTGAGGACCCGTCACTCAAAAGAGTGTCCCCGCATGGTTTGACCCAGCACATGTGTTCTTCCGTAGGGACAGAATTGCTATTGCTTAGAGTCCACAGGGTTTGATGGTCGAGGCTCCAGGATTCAGGGCAAAGGGTTCAAGGGTTGGAGTACACGGATACGGGTTTAGAGACCAACAGTTTAGGAGATTGGCGCAAAGAAGGCCTTCCTGGGGCTTAGGGCTTGTGACCTGTGGAGCTGGCACTCATACCGTCGTGGATGGGCACTGTCTCTAAGTTCCCGAACACCTGGAAGCAGAAAGTATGCATTTCAGGCTGATACGATTACTTATTGCTCTCCATTTTCTGTTCAGATAAAGAGTATGCGAAAGGATACTTACCATCAAAAGAAGCCAGCATTCCGCGGACAAAACAAACACAGAGCTGAGTAAGGGAATCCTTCTTTGCGGGGCCTGCAGGGGAACCTGCTTCTGTTAATATAGGGGGTTTTAAAATTACGTAGACTATTTTGGCGGGTTCCTCATTATAGTTATAGTACAGCGGGCCGCAAAACCCTATTCTAAGTATTAAGGCCCCTACATTAGCTCCGTTGGGACCTTTGCGCCCGGAGACCTTACTTAAAGGGTCATGGGACTTAGTAACTAGGGTTATAATTATGGTAACTGTACTTATAACTACTTATAACCCCAATTAAGGTACTTATAACCTTACTTACTAAGTCCCATGATCCTCCNAAAGGGTCATGGGACTTAGTAACTAGGGTTATAATTATGGTAACTGTACTTATAACTACTTATAACCCCAATTAAGGTACTTATAACCTTACTTACTAAGTCCCATGATCCTCCAAGTAAACTAGGAGGATTACTTGCACTACGATGTCTGCCCCCGAACTCACTGAAGCTTCTAAGAGGTAAAAGCGCGGAGCCCTGCATCCCAACCCCAAAACCTAAACACCGTAGCCCTAAGCCCTAGAATGTTAATCGTCCCATGAAGCCCTGAACCTGAACTTCAGACCACAAATCTAAAGCCGGTCAATTGAATGCGAATCCTTGAACCTGAAGGAAACCGGTAAGCTCGGGTGCCTGCCCCCATAAATGGTTAAGCATATGTACTTAGACCGCCACCCTAAAGCTAACCCAAGTATTCTTGAAGCTTAAAAAACTGCCAATTCTATTCTTTCGGGTTCCCAAAACCCTATTCTATCATTAAGGCGCCTATATTAGGGTAAAGCTTTGGAGTTCCTCGCCGCGCCACAGGAGGTGGATGAGTTTTCCCCTCCCAGCCTCCGGCGCCGGGGACTTGGTTGGTACAGACCCGGCGCAATGCTGCTTTAAGGGTGTTCTGCGTTGTGGGAAGGGTATTTTGGAGGATTGTTGTATTGCGTCTTAAGTTTGAATGTCGGAATTTGGGGTTCAGGCAACGAGCAGAACGCACAAACAATTATCATCTTAGTCCTAGTTTTAACGCACTCAAGAACACGGAATGTCGGAGCAACCTAAGTTGCAGGACGTGGAGCAAATCCGGCTGTTCTCGGACAATGGCCTGGGGTGCCACGCGTGCTCTGTGGCCACGTCCAACCGCGAGTTGATGACTGGCCTCGTCATGAGCAGTCATCATGTTAGGGCCGTCCGAGCCTTCCTGCGCCAGGAGCGCCAGCGGCGTGCAGGCGACACGGGAGGCAGTGGCCTCTGAGCTCCACTGAGCTCCCGGCCTCGGCCCCTCCTGGGCCTGGGCAGCGGGGTAACAGACCCCTGAGGCTTCAAGCCAGGGTGTAGCTGATGCCTAAGGCATCCTTGCTCTAATCGGAGCGAGCAATCTCAATCTTGCAGTGGTTGGAGTTTTCGTCCTGCAAGCCCAGCTCCCTGCAGTAGAGGTGCTGCAGGAGGGGAACGTGGCCCTGACGGCGGTTGTCAGAATTGAAATCCAACAGAGGTCAGCTCCAGCTGATCAACGGGGATCTCGAAAGGATCCGAAACCGTCGGACGGAAAAATGTTGCAGGAAGCCGACATCATTGAGCTCCTAGATGGGACAAAAGGTGACTGAGTGGCCCACCAGTCCCAGCTGCTTTGAGGACGGAGGGTTCTACAGATGTTTAGGGGCCTGAACAATTACCAATACCCTGTAGAGCTCCTTATGGGAGTTTCCGAAAATTAGGGGTTCCTTATTTTGGGGTCCTTATAATAAGGATCCTACTATTTAGGGTACTATACTAGGGTCCCCTATTTTCGGAAACTCCCGCATTGCAACTGTACTATGACAATAAGGGAATCCAAAACCCTATTCTAACTACTAAGGTCCCCAAATTGCCGGAAGGGTTTAGGGTCTGGGGCCCTGTATGCTGCTACTACTCTAAAGACTGAACCCTAAACCCTTAACCCTTAAACCCTCAAACCCTAAACCCTAAACCTGAACCCCTCTCAAACTTTTAGCCTCAACGCTAAGGCCCTTGGTAGTAACCGTGTTATCATAAACTGTTGCTGGATGGAGGCAGTACCCGGGAGACAGGGATCCTATGACGTGAGGTCTAGATTAAGGGTCCTGCTTTTTCGCAAAGCATGTGAGTTCTTCTTAAATAGTGAGTGAACAGGGGAACTTTAAACTTTCTGGCCTTATATATTCGCTCTATCTTAAAAAGTTTGAACTTTTTGGGGCCCGGTTGTTGAAGAAGGGTCTTCTTGGCAGAAATTACGCACCGGGTTCCGACTTCGGAGGCTGGGGCTTAGGTTTAGAGTTGGAGCTTCGGGTTTTGGGGGATTCATGGGGATTTCGGGGTCGAACTTATGGTCTTTGTATCGTCGAAAGTGCACTTACTAGAATGCAACCTTGATTATAATCCCTATAAACCCCTTATGACACACTAGATCCCTACAAACCCTGAAGCAAACCCCAAACTCAACCACAAGCCCTGAAGACAAACTCCTAAACCCTGAACCCGTTTAGCACATCCTTTACCCCCGACCGCTAAACCCTTCTTAGTAGCTGAGTGGATACACTTTACACTTCTTGGGATAATATTACCCACTATAAAACTGAAAGTGTACACTTTGTGGGGCTTATGAACTCAGCAACTAAGCCTTTATAAGCCCTTAACCCCTCAAGCTTCGAACGCTTACTCCAACCTGCCCCCTGAGCCCCGAACAGTAACATTGCACCTTGATTAGTTGGTTCAAATGGGAGTTTCCGAAATTAGGGGTACCTTATTTTGGGGGCCTTATAATAAGGATCCTACTATTTAGGGTACTATATTAGGGTCCCCTATTTTCGGAAACTCCCAAATGAATCCTAAAGGGAGTCTTCTATCCGTAAAACCGAAAGCCCTCAGAACCTTAACAAGCCCTCAGCGCAAGGAAAAACCTATAGGATCCCTAAAACCGTGAGAATCTCCAGAGCCCCAGGGATCCTCAGAACCCTAAGAACCCTCAGCACCCCAACTGGGTTGGTTTTTCATGGAATTGAAAAAAAAACCATAATAAGGGATCCATAGAATACTGTTGATGGACAAAATCCTGCATGACCCTAAGGACCCTAAACTATGGGAATTATGGTATATTCCTTATCATGGGTAATGCAGGATTTTGTCCATCAACCGTACCATAATAAGGGATCCATAGAATAGTACGTAGCCTCGGCAGATTCGAAGGTTTCGACATGCAGACCCAGCAGCTCGAGAGGACGGTCGGAGAGGCCAGGATGCAGGGGATTTGGGGTTCTTAGGGTTCAGGGTTTAGGGTGTATAGGTTTCAGGGTTTAGTAAGGGTATAGGGCTGTGAGGGTACTTTACGAATGTGGAACAACCAGTAGTACTATTCCTTTGGCTTCCCTTTTACGATTATGGATTATGGCATAGTGTACTCCGAGATCCTATTCCAGTTATTGCGGCCATGGGGTGAAAGGTGTTCACGAACATCTGCACGACGTGCAGGTCTGGGTTACGGTTGCAGTGTCGTTCTTTCCCTGTCCCCTAGAAGCTGCTATGATGTTTAGCGCATGCTCCACCATCCATCCAGCTAGTAGTGAATAGGCAACCGTCAGCCCTTCAGGGCTACTGTAAGCATCCTCCTCCACAGCCATAGCACCTAGATTCCAATGTAGCTTCGCCCGTGATGCCGAAAAACCCAGAAATCCCAAGCCCGAAGACCCGAAATCCCCAGCACTGACTAGACCCTAAACTCTGCACCCCGCAGCCCCAAGCCAAAACGCTTTAAATTTACCCCAGAGCCCATGACATCCTGGAAGCCCTATACCTTTGTCATAGTTGGGTTACATTTTACATTTTTATGGGTACTTAAACCCAATAAGGAATAGAAATGTACAGCTTTCATCCTATCCCAACCATGAACTAGATACTACCTATACACTGAGCCTCTAAGCCCTGGATACTCGTCTGAGGTGCTTGCGGAGTTGCAAGAGCTTCGGCAGCTCGACTCGCACGTCAAGAAGGCAGGAAACTCAGCACGAAGTGCCCCAACCTCCCCAAAACCCGAACACCATACTAACCAGAAGCCCTAGTCCCTTATAGACCGCAAAGCCCCTAAACTAATCACTCAACCCCGAAACCCTAAACCCCAAAAGGCCCTTAAACCCTGAAGCCCGAAGCCCTTAATACCCTTAAACCCTACAATACCCTATAGATCCCTTTACAGGAACCCTACTTGGAGGGGCAGGGGACTTAGTAAGTAGGTTATAAGTAGAGTTGTAAGTACCCTAAACGGAGTTACCCCAATTATAACCCTACTTATAACCCACTTACTAAGTCCCCTGCCCCTCCAAGTAAACCTTGAAGCCCGAAGGACCCTTAAACCCCGAAGCCCTAAATTCCCCAGCACCTGCCAAGATCACCGGCATCCAAGAGGGCCATGGTGAGCACTTGACTCTTGGCTTTGGAGGATATAGGGGTTTAGGGTTTAGGGTAATATCGGGGCCTGTATAATTAGAGTAGGGTTCCTTTTGAAATTGGTCTATAAGGGCTAGTACAAGGCGTATTAGAAGGATTTAGCATAGGCTTGATAATGGTGAGCACTTGATTCTTGGCTTTCGCTAGATAGGCTTTTGGGACATCTTACCATACCTGCCCTTTTAGAGTTGCTTACGTTTGATTTCCTTATAAAAGTCTTCTTGGACAGGTGGGTTATTTCGGGGGTCAAGGTAGGCCTTTGGGAGATTTTGTATTTTCACTTAGTGGGCGTAAGAGGATGTCATTTACGAGTATGTTTCAAGGGCTTGAACGGGCCAACCTAGGCTCCATCGAGAGATCTTTCAGGCTTTGGGGGTTTAAAGGGTTTCGGATGGTTTCGGGGTTAGCGTGTTGTGTTTTCGTATTTTCGAAAACCGAGCTTTAGCTTCAGCTGCCATTATCCTACTACATTCCCGAGTCTAGACTAGATCATACCTGAAAGGCTAGAATCCCCAAACCCCAAACTGAAAGTCATCAAAGCCCACAAGTATCCGGCAGTTTTCGGTGGAGGACTGACGGGTCTGTGTTCAGGTTGTGGTGTTTGGTGCCATCGCGCGGAGGACTTACTACAGGGGCCTTAATCATTGCCTATGATATTTTGGGAGTTCCACATTATAACTATAGTATGATGGGCCCCAAAACCCCATTCTAATCTTAGTAACTGAGTGGATAAACTTTACACTTTTGGGGATAATAGTACCCACTAGAAAACTGAAAGTGTGAACTTTTTGGGGCATATGAACTCAGCAACTAATTAATTATTAAGGCCCTTATATGAGGCTGTTGTGATTTTGATCACTGTGCTCGCTGTTTTGACTTGACTCCTGTTTGTTTTGCTTCTCGTTCGTCATGATTGTGTGGTACAGTGGTGACAAAGTTGACGGACACTTACCTTCAAGGCCACAGTTTTGGAAGCCCAACCCACACCAAACTGTAAGCTGCAAGCCTCTAAGCCCTGTATTTATGCCCTGAACGCTGAGAGGTAACTGCATGGCTAAACCGAACAGAAACCAGAGGTCGAAATCCCCAACATAAGGCTTCTCGGCCTTCTTACTTCTTGTAGACTCCTCATAACTCCTTCAAAACACCTATGAATCTTATTACTGTAGCGGCCTGAATAATTAGCAATACTATTTCGGGGGCTCCTTATTATAATTGTAGTAGAATATACCCCAAAACCCTATTTTACTTATGAAGGCCCCTACATGCACCCTCACAGAGCACGTGTACAATCGGGCTTCCATCCAAGGACTGAGCTCACAAACATCTCTACGGAGATTTCCAACCGTTGCGACAAGGTCGACAAGGCGAGATCCGGGTTTAGGGTTTTAGATTTAGGGGTTCCTGTTCCCACGAGCCCACACTTCGTTACGTAGGGACTGCGCGTTGATGATTTTATGCAGGTTTTCGGTTACAAGGATTGGTTTACTGTGCTTAGTGCTCTTGTTTGTCAGAGAATGGATGAGCTTTCGAACTTGGGCTGGGGGATTTGGGAAGCAAAGTTAAGGGACGGTAGTTCTCCAGCATCGAAGCTTTCAACAGTTTAGCGCATAGGGTTTAGGTTGTCCATGCGTGCAGTTTGTGAGGCTATTGGCAGTTCTGGGCTTGAGAGTCCTAGACTGCATGCGTGGGGGCCCATCACCGGCCCTAACAGCCATGCAGCTAACCTAAAACAAGTCTGAATTGAATTGTTTAGGGTAAGGGGTTACCGGCTAAGGGTTGAGAAGTATCAGAGAGTAAGGGGTCCTCACACCGACCCTGCCCTAAAACCCTAGGGATCTAAGGACTCATATATTAAGGCTTTTGCACCCAAAGACCATACTATATAAGGTTTTTGGGCTATTTTGATCCCCAGGGAAAAGTAGGAGCCTCAGTATACCCCGCATCAAGATCAGATTCGCATGTTTTGGATTTCGGGGTACTTACCCTGGACCTTCGACCCCAACTCCCAAGACACGGCCAATCCTACCCCAAACCCCCAAACTGTTTGTTTTCCGCCGCCCGGCGGAAGCAAAGTCCTAAGCCCTAAGCCCGAGGCCCAACACTATCTTAGATAGTGAACGGGGGAACTTTATAAACTTTTTGATTGGCCTTATATATTAGCTCTATCTTACAAAGTTTGAACTTTTTGGGGCCCGGTTGTTGAAGAAGAGAGCAATAAGGGCCAAAAAAGAACTACCAATATTATTCCTTAGGGTTCTGCATGATCATAGGAGCCCAAAACCCTGTTCTCATTATTCAGGCTCCCAAGCCTTTGGGGGCTCCCTCTTATAATTTTCGTATAATCTAGGTTCCCCAGTAGTACCCTTTTGCCCTTTTTTTTGGGGGTTCCCTTATTAAAACCGAATAGTAGGAAAAAGGGTACCCTTATTATTAAGGGGCTACTGGGGAACCTAGTAATATACCCCCCCCGATTCAAATATTAAGACCACTACATGACAGGACCTTAAGGCGGAGATCAAGCGAACAGCCAACCTCATGTCGGCTCACTCCGCTTCCCTCTTGCCTGGGCCTCGGGTCGCATGGGGACCATATTCGTGTGTTGATTTTGTAGCAGTTTCATTTGACCGACTGGTTTTTCAGGCGCTATATGGGAGTTTCCGAAAATTCGGGGTACCTTTTTTGGAGTCCTTATAGTAAGGATCCTACTATTTAGTGTACTCTATTAGGGTCCCCTATTTTCGGAGACCCCGATATTAGAGGAAATCATTATGTTTGAATTGGCACCTCCTTAGGTTGGATGTACCCCTCGAAAATTTGGGGTAGCTTATTTTGGTGTCCTTATAATAAGGATCCTACTATCTAGGGTATTATATGAGGGTCCCCTACTTTCGGAAACTCCCACACAGGATTTCGGGCAATGAACAAAGCATTTGACACAGTCGATGTTCTCCAAGCTGCTCGGCAATTGCACTTACCTACTCTACATGTCTAGACGTGCCCACATACGTCACGGATTCTTCGCGGTCAGATTGCTCATGTCTGTGGTTCCAGTTGGAAAGGTTCAGTTCAGGCCTTCTCAGACACCCAGTGGCTTCTATATGGGTCGCATACTGGGTATTGGTCAAACCCCAAAACCCTAAACACCATGCATATGCAGGAACCCCATGTTTTCTTGAGACCCCGGCTACCCTTTCACGCGTCTCTTCCCAGGCAAGAGGTGCGCGCCTCCTTCAGCCGAGAGGTGAAGGAGCCATTTGGGTCCAGGGTAGGAGGGACATCCCATATAACCCCCCGTATAATGAAGCCCAGGTAGGGATATCCCTATAAAATGCCAATGCTTATGATGTCCTTTTTGGGTCCCTAATGGAGGTCTGAGAGCTTGGGCTTTTGGAGGTTTTCTTTAAGGCTTCCAATGTAAAGGGGTCTGAACTACTTGAAAATACCATTCCTTAGGGTGCCTTGCTATAGCTGTACCAAAGGGGAACCCAAACACCTGTTCTATAAGGCCCTTCTATTATTGAGGTATTTTCGAGCTGTTGGCATTTCACGGTGTTGGGGGTTTGGGCAGTCGGGGCTCCTCGGCGTTCAGAGACATTAGGGTTGAGGGTTTAAATTTCGCGGTTTTGGTTTTAGGATTTAGGGTTTAGATAGGGGTTTAAGTTATGCCCTCAGCCGGAAGCCGAAAAGTACAGAGTACCCCAAAGCCGTATTTGAGGCTTAGTAGCTGAGTGGATACACTTTACACTTTTTGGGCTAATACTACCCACTTTAAAACTAAAAGTGTAGACTTTTTGGTGCTTATGAACTCAGCGACTAAGGAAGCCCGGAAGCCCCAAAGCCGTATTTGAGGGATTTCGGCGGTGTTTCAGCTCCCAGTTCCAGTTCTATTGCTCCCTCTGCGTAAGGCTTTTCGGGGATTAGGGTTTTGGGGTTTGGGTCTAACTGCGTTTAGGGTCTTGGGATGTTGGGTTTAGGTTTAAGTTTAGTTGTTTGCGAGGAGATAGTCGAGGCACTGATGTTGTCTTGAGAATTTGAATACTCCCTCAAGTCCCGGACAGTGGGCTCTGAACAGCCCTGAACAGAACGGCGAGTGAAGCCAAGCTAAAAGCCCTGAAAGATTGAAATCAGGCCTCTCTGCGCAGGGTTGAGACTGGCACTGGGCCACTACTGATGAAATCTGCTGTTGGGGCGCGAAGTTTTTGAAATACCTCAAAGTCTTGCAAACCCTGCAAACCGCAATCCCCAAACCGTGGTGCCACCAGAAAATTGAAATCCTCAGCCCTGCCCTAAAACGCCCATAATCCTAGGCTCCTATCCGAAATGCCACCGGATTCCAGGCAAAGTCCCTCTTTGGGGCTAAGGCCTTCATCGTAAACCCAGAGGCCGGGATCCAAACCCGAAAAAACCCTAAACTCTAAAGCACACTTAAACTCCAAACCTCTAAACCCTAAATCCCAAAGCAAACAAAAACGCTGCGGGCTTACATTTGCTTCACTGCTCTGGGGTCTCGCTCTCTTTTCTAAGGTCGTGGTGATCATCGCGGTGGCCATGGACAGCAATAACATCAGCTCTCCACCGACCAAGAGGTGCGTGCCTGAGCGCGAAGGACATCAGCAAAGCCAGGGCTAACCGGGGCACTTGCACCCGCCCGCTTGCAGACAGCTCGACGGAGCGGACATCGGCATTGACTGAAGCCAACAGCTCACTGCACCGGTGCTGCGTGAGGGGCTTTTAAGACAGTGAGCCGAGTGCTTTCTTTGAGTGCGACCAGCAAAGGTGCGACTATGATATGTTATGATATCCAAGTAGAGCCTAAGTTGTAAACTCTACACATACTGGTTTGAAAAGGGAAGCCTAAGTAATACGATAATGAAACATGTAAGCTCCCCCTTCCACAGAGTGCGTCTACTTGGTTAGTCCGTTCCGGGTTGGAAACTACCTTAAACTACCAAACCCTATTTTTTTTGTAGGTTCCTACTATAATCCCGAATATGGAAATTATAGGGACCCTACAAAAAAGTAGGTTTTGGTAGGTTAAGGTACATTATGCGCATTATGCCGTCAAAACCGAACCTGTCTTGCATGAACGTTGTTGGCGGCCGGATTATTGAAGTAACTATATGGGAGTTTCCGAGAATTAGGGGTACCTTTTGGGGGGTCCTTATAATAAGGATCCTACTATTTAGGGTACTGTATTAGGGTCCCCTATTGTCGGAAACTCCCATATACTTCAAGGCCTGCAGTGAGGGTTGTTCCCAGGGTTTTATGGCGAGGTCGGGAGGACTGGCTCAGGGTTCCAAGGTTGACGTAAACCGCAATAGGCACTAAATTTCTGATAACGCCTAGACCCCCTTAAAACCCTATACCCTAAACCCTTAACCCCTAAAACCCCTTAGCCCCACACCCCGAACCGCCTGGAGCCCGAGCCCTAGAGCATTTACGGGAAAGTCGGAACGACTGAAGGAGCTCGCCGCCCTCCACAGCGCACCTTGGTTGCCTCGTTGTTTTACGGGTCAGAGTTTAGCGGTTTAGGGTGTAGGGCTTAAGGTTTAGGGTTCAGGGCTTGGGGCTTATAGTGGACTAGGGTGTGGGGTTTAGGATGGAGGATTCAGGATTCAGGGTGCACGGCTATGGGGCGTAGGTCATGGGGCATAGGGGGCTTGGAGGCGCAGCGCAAGACTTTCAACTTTTGATCACTACTCGGCCATGCTTTCACTCACTCAAAGAGTCAAATAACTAGTAGCAGCCGAACGTTCACAAAAGGCAGTCTATTTGCAACCCTTCGGGTTGTTTAGGGTCTGCCCGGACCGCCATAAACTCTACATCCTTAAATCTCTAACCCCCTAAGTCCCCAAATCCCGTTAGTCAGCCCCTAAAGCCTAAACCTTAACCCCTAAACCCTGAACCCCCTAAGCCCCAAACCCCTAAAGCCTCATCCAGCCATGAGCTTGGAAGGCGCTTGTTCGGACAGACGGGGCCAACCTCCCAACTCCTCTTAGAGGCCCAGGGAACTTAGTAAGTAGGATGTAAGTAGGGTTTTAGTTGGGTAACTGCATGCAGGGTACTTCCTAAACCCTAAACCCTAAACCCTAACTCTACTTATAAGCTACTTACGAAGCCCCCTGACTGGGCCTCTAAGCAGACCTCCTTAAGGGTCCCTTGACCCTTCAGCCTCAGGGTTCAGGGGCTGCTTAGGGTTTATAGTAACTGTCCTTAAAGGGGCCCTATTAAGGGGGCCATCATAACTCCTATTACCCATTGTGGTAACCGTTACTGCAAGGGGGAATGACCCAATTTATAGTTTATAGGGCTTACACTTGCGTATAATTAGGGCTCCCTGCACAGTTTATAACAGGGACCCATGGTCTTTAGAGTTTCGGCTTTAGGGCCCAAGAATCCGCCCTGGCTATGTCTGTGTTGCGAAGTAATTCAGTGTCAGGTGGGCCTAGAAACAAACCTTCTCTCTTAAACCTTATAAATAAACCCTAATCCCGATTGATCCCTTCACGAACCCTATGAACCACATAAAAACCGACTAAACCCTGTAAGCCCCTATGACGCTTAATCCCCGAGCCCTCTAAACTCGAACAAAGCCCTAAAACGTAAGGCCCCTATACATCCTACAGACCCTAGAAACCCAAAAAACCCGAATCCCGACATCGAGCCAAGGATGTTCAGGTCTTCCTGAAAGACGCAGAGGCTGCCGGGAGTTTCGGAAGCTTCGATAAAGGGTTCAGGGTTTTAGGGCTTTTCGCGCTTTAGGTTTGCCGGGTTTTAGGGTTGAAGGTCTTTTAGAGTTTGGGATATAGGGTTTACGGGTTTATGGGCGTTGGGGAATAGAGCTTTAGGCCTTGCTGGTTTCAGGGGTTTTGTAAGCACAGGTGTGCAAGAGCTGTCTCGTCTTAGCATTTGGGGATGGTGCTCGGCATTACATACGAGTCGGAAGTGGATGCCATTCCAACAGTTCTCTTCAGCAGATAGACCAGGTGGTGAAGCAGCAGCACTGGCTGCGACGACAATACGATTCGGCAAGAGCAGCTGCAGGGGCTGCCCTCGGATGACAGCGATACGAGCAGCAGCCACTACCAGCTCCCAGCTGCTGCATCGGCTGCATCGGCAGGCTCATCACACGGACCAAGCGAGGACCTGCACTATTGGTACCAAGAGCTACAGGAGATCCAGGACCGCGAAAAGCAGGGAAGCCGTCCTCCTGAGTGTAGGCATCCGTGAGTGTCATGGTGGCAAGCAGCACATAGCATAGACACAGCACACAGCCACATGCGGAGCATTTCGCCCCTGAGTGACCGGCCAAAGACCTTCTTCGTCTGGCCTAAGCTGACTTCTTTGACAAGGGCACAACTTAAGTCAGCATCGCTTGCTATCCGCGAACCGCTAAGGATGAGCAAGAGGGGCACACCTTAATTGAGGTCATGCAGAAGACACAACTGCTGGAAGACCAAAGCCTGTGCTTTGGGTGGCAGTTCCTGGGGTGTAGGTTTTGGAAGGTGATTTGAGCGGTCTTCAGGGATTTTCGTAAGGTTTTCTGGGAAAGGTCTACTCAAGGGCTTCTTTCAGGACTTCTACAAGGGCCCTATTGAGGGTTTCAGGTCTCGGCGGCTTGAGGTCAATGGAGTTACCCAAATTTTGGCCCTACTTTTAGCCGACTTACTAGGTCCCCTGGGCCGCCAAGTAACCCTAACCCCTCCCCCGGAAATCCTTTTCGCTCCCGTTTAAGGAGCCCTTCAAGGAGCCCTCTATCCCCCCCCTTATAGAACCCCTTTCAGCCCCCTTTTAACGAGCGCTGTAAGGAACCTTTGTGCCTTAGTTACTAAGTCCCCTGGGCCTCCAAGTAGGGTTGGACTTTCCGGACCTCCTGATCGCTCCAGAAGCCTTGAAAATCCCTTCACTGTCTGGTGCTTAGTAGGGAATGGGGGAATGGATCCTGGTTTAGGGTTTAGGGTAGTGGTCCCTGTACAATCCCCAATAGTAGTCTTCATAATCCATTCCCCAAGTCCCTGCCAAGCACCAGGGAGAAGCGTTGAGGTGCAGCAACGAATATCCAGGGATACTGTGCCCCAAACCCCTACACCCCTACACCCTTAATCCCTGAATCCCTAATCCCCTGAAGCCCTAAGCCCCTGAAGCCCAAAAACCCTACTACCAGCAACTGACCAAGACATGAGATCTTACCGGCCTACAAACTCTGCCAGCCTGGCAGTCTAATACAAGTACGGGTCTGAACAATTGGTGGAAGATTTCTTATGGTACACATAGAATTATGGTACAGCATAGTATAGTATAGTATGGTATGGTACAGTTTAGTATACGCCTAAGCCAGCCCTAAGTTTCAGACTTAATGCTTGTGCCAGAAGACTCGCTAATCATTATGCCCATAGCAAGACATCTCACAACCTCAGACAGCCCAAACTTAAATCCCAAGACATAGCCTCTACTGGAACCTCATCAGTCTTAAACCCTGAACCCTAAACCTGAATTTACGCTACCATAGCGAGGAAACCATAGATATTCTATGGCTGCCCATTATGGTAACATTACATAAATTCCTTAAGAAGAAGCCAGAAAGCCTACGCCGAAGGACTCCCTCCAGCACGTGAAGGAGTCGTTAGACTCCACCAGCCGCTATGTCGAGGCGTCCTTGCACGAGGCGGGAGGGCAGACTTCTGGCTTTAGGGCCTACTCTGACGGTCCAATCCAAAAGGACCCTTGAATTGGGCACTGGGCTTAGGATAGTAGTGATTTTTTTGTTGTACTGGAGAAAACCCAAGACTGAAAACCGTTCGAGATGAGAATCCCCAGAACCCTAAACCTTCAAACCCGAAGCCATGAAACCCTCCACGGTTTAGGGTTTAGGGCTTAGGGTTTAGGGTTTAGGGTTCAGGGTTTAGGGTTTAGGGTTTATTGTAGTCTCTACTCGAGCCTCAAAGGAGGTTCCCATAGAGGTATTGTACCGTCAAGGTATTTTCTCTATGAGTACTTGGACCCTTGGGGGGATAGAGGGTCGAAAAGGTAGCAGAGAAGTCTCCCGTAGTCTCTGTTTATCATATTATGATCTACCGACCCTGAATCCCGATTCCAGAACCCGGGCAGACCCTGTTAGATAACCCCTCTAAAGGACCCCGGCCTCTAATCATCAAGGCCTCTAGATTTCAAACCCTAACCCCATACGGCCCATACGCATATAATTATAAGATATTGTAGACCCTAAACCCTTAAACCCTATAATACCCTGTAGAACCCTATAGAGCCCTTTCAAGGAACCCCTAAACCCCTGAACCGTAAGCCCAATATTTGAAATGGTGTTGGCCACACAGCAGGTTCGCCTGGACATTGAAAGCTTAGATGGCAAGAGGGATCGTGACAAGCAAGGCGGGCTGCGGGTTTAGGGCCTTGCGTTTCGTGTTTAGGGCTTTGGGTTTAGGGTTTTGGGTTTTGGGCTTAGGATATACATGGATTTAGGGAGTAGGTCTAGGGCTTTGGGTTTAGCACATAGGGGTTAGGGTTTAAGGTTCAGGGCGTAGTGAATGTAGCATCTATAGGATCTAGGTATGATCAGGGTTAGCAGAGTTTACGGTTCAGGCATTGGAGGGTGTGTAGTTTACGGGTTCTTCCATGTCTAGGTCTTAGTTGGATGTAGAGGGCACGGGAATAGTTAGAATAGTTAAGACTTTATGCGGTTTAGGACTTACGGATTTGGGGATTTGTACTTTAATTGCAGGACTGAGGTTCAGGAGTTTTAAGATGTAGACGTACGATGGGGATGTAGCAGAGGTGGGGGTTTAGAATACGACGAGGGTTTGCAACTAAGGGATTTTAGGGTACCCTAAACACTAAACCCTAAATCCCTAAACCCTAAACCCTAAAGGACGTAGAAGGGTTTCCCTAAACACTAAACCCTAAATCCCTAAACCCTAAAGGACGTAGAAGGGTTTAGGCGGAGTTCGCAGAGTTTGGGGTTCCGGATGCAGCGCCGTGCTCCAAAATCGCGATCGCCTCTCTTCCTTGCAACCTTGTCTAAGCCATTTACAGGTGGGTAGTTATTAGGTGGGTAGTTTCCCATAAGCCTCCCATACCACTTCTATAAGGTAAAGGGGGTCTTATGGGAGTGCTATGGAAGAAGAACTACCCACCTGTAAGGGGCTTCTATCTTAGCTTCATGTGAGCCAATGCAAAAATTGCTGGGACTATCTGCGTGATATGGAAGCTGGGGCTGCTGAAGCAGCTGATACCAGGTGAGCCACGTCGTCTGATTGATGGACCTGCCCTTACAGGGATGAAAGTGAAGATGATGCTAGGCACGCTCAAAGGACATACTTAATTCCCTTCCGCCTGCAGCTGCGAGGTTCTAAAAAGCCTGTGCGATGTCGTCGTGGAAACTGCGGCTTGTAAAGCAGCTGATCGGGGGTGATGCGCTCGCCTGGCTCCCAGCGCGTGTTGGCACCCCTGTCGAGGGTTTGGGTTTGCCAGAGTCTACCTCGACCTGAGCATGGTGTCCCAAGCCCAAAAATGGCTTATTGGGCGGTAGTAATGATAGGTAATGAGGGAATATGTTATGTAGGTTTAGGGTTTAGGGGTTGCAAATAGGATCTAGGGAGTCTTTGTTTCAGGTGTTCCGGGCGTTTGGGATTATGGGCTCATACCTTAAACTGCCAAACCCTACCTTTTTGTAGGTTCTTATGGAAATTATAGGGACCCTACAAAAAAGTAGGTTTCGGTAGCTTAAGGTAGTAATATGGTAGCCTAAACAATGACCAATGTGATTTCTCAGGGTTCCTTGTTGTAACTACGCTATGAAGGAGCCGCACCTTGATCTAACTATCAAGGCCCCCACATCAGGGGGTTTAGGCTTTTCACCAACCAAGGGCCCAAAGCCCTACTTAAACCCTAAACCCAAACCCCCAAAAACCGACACCCTATGTAAGCCCTGGGTAGACAGCCGGGCTTCCTGGAACCTCGTCCACTAGTCGTATAAGAAGTTTGATCATTTGTATCGTATCTTCATTACTATCCTTTGATTCCTAGTAGTAGGAGTGCTACTTGTTGCTGCCTTCGACTTGTGTCCGCACTGATGTTACACTAAAATCCCTTTCCAGCGCTCATGGGGGCTTGTCTAGATAAAAAATTCCTCATTGGTAGCGCTCATGGGGGCTTGTCTAGATAAAGTTCCTCATGGGTAGTTTTCGAAATTAGGGTGCCCTTTGGGGTCCTTTTTTGTAACAGTGGCGTACTATTTTGGGGACTTAAAAGGGACCCTAAATTAAGAAAACCACCCTCATCACAATACACACTAGGATCGATAGTCTCCTTAGGAATTATGTTTTTTCTTGTTCATATAAGCCCAAGAGAATAGACAAATGGTATTGTTAAAGTTATTCTTGTTCTAAGGGGGGCATAGCAAAGCGAAGCCTCCAGTCATCAAGCGCCTAAGCTCCAAGCCTCCGATGCGCAAGGTCAAGCCGTTATGAAAACTAAACCCCCGAAGCCTAGCCCTAACCTTTCAAACCTGGACTAAAGCTTCAAGTTTAGTTTAGTTAGGGTTTGGGGTTTAGGGGTTAAGCCTTAAACCCTAAATGCTAAATGAAAACTAAGCCAAACCTTAAACCCAAAACCCAACAAAAACAAACAATCCACGGTGCTTGGCAGTTCTGGAAGATTCCCTGGGCACGCTTCAACAGCAGGTGCGCCTTCACAGTCGGCTTAACATTTTAATTTAGGGGCCTACAGAAGTACAAATATATAGTTATCGTAGAAAATACCCCAAAACCCTATTCTAACTATCCAAGGCCCCTATATTCGTTTAAGCTTGCAGGGCTTGTCTAGAGTTAGTGTTCATTCAAGGTCCGTGGTTTTCCTTCAGGCTTTTGGATTGTAATATAGGAGCTACTATTTTGGTGCTTCTTTGTTGTAGTTTAATGGTCCCCAAAACCCTACTCTAATTATCAAGGCCCCTAAATGAATCCCTCAGAAACCCACAAGGAACGACAACCCTAAAGCCCCTGAGACCCGAAGAGCTGTCCGAAGCTCTGAAAGCCTGAACCGTCTAGGGATTACGGCCCCTCCGATACGAATTTACTGGTCGAACTATCAGTAATGGTGTTCCAGACGGGTCCCTACCGAGCAATCCAACTAGCTATCAACTAGCTAGCTAGCTACCTATCTGTCTATCTATCGAGTTAACTCCTAAACCCTACAGCCTATCTTATCAAAACTTATCGAACTTAGTCAAAGCGAACCTAAGCTAATCTAACCCATCAATTGTAGCATAACATGTATATATACCACGAAAACTATCCCCAGCATCAAGTGCATGGGAAACGTGCTCCCATTGTGCTTGCTTCCGGGAAGGCTGAAAGCTCTGCGACCTCGTTGGAGCAGCAAATCGGCTGACTTTTTCGGTGTGGTCTCAAATCTCCTTTAAGTTTTTTTGTTGAGGGTTCCTTTAAGGATTCATTTAAGGGTTTCATCACGGGTTGTCACGGGCCTTGAGTTTAGGATTTGGGCATTAGGGCTTAGGGGTACTTGGAGGCCCAGGGGACTTAGTAAGTAGGTTATAAGTAGGGATATAATTAAGGTAACTCCATTGATTAGGGTACTTATAACCCTACTTATAACCTACTTACTAAGTCCCCTGGGCCTCTAAGTAACCATAATCCCTCCCTTATAGAACCCTTTTAGATCCCTTTTAAGGAACCCATTTTAAGGAACCTACTTACTAAGTCCCCTGGGCCTTTAAGTAGGATGGCGTGGGGTGCTAGAGCTTAAGGCTTAGTCTGGGCGTTTTGGGTTTAGGGCGCCTAAGGCTCAGAGTGTAGTATTTGAGGCTCAGGTTTAGGGTTTCGGTTTCAGTGTTGAGTACCTGACCGAGCAAGTCTCATAGGTGTTCAGATGTGTTGAGATTCGATACTAAGTGCCGGATCTGGCACCCTTGAAACAAGAGATCCAGGAGCTGGTTCGCCAGGCGCGGATGTCTTTCTGCTTATTCACAGTCCCGCCGCATCACCGCGGAAACAAAGGATGCGGAATGCCCCTACAAGCCTTGAGCATGTGTTGGGGCCGTTTCTTCGCAGAATGAAATTTGGGAAAAAAGCAGTATAACCAAAATGTCTGAAGCGTTTTGTCTCCGTCAATTGCCTGTTGTGTTGAGATTCCATGGGACAGATGCTTGCNTTGGGGCCGTTTCTTCGCAGAATGAAATTTGGGAAAAAAGCAGTATAACCAAAATGTCTGAAGCGTTTTGTCTCCGTCAATTGCCTGTTGTGTTGAGATTCCATGGGACAGATGCTTGCTTTCATTCAAGCGTCGCAGACAATATTCTGCGCTGCAAGACAATGACTGCCCAAGCTCAACCCGACTGCCGCGGCACACTTGTGTAGTTTCCGGTTTTAGCTTTTTGCTGAAGTTTGCAGCTGCGACATGCTTGTGCGAAGTTCGCGCGCGAAAATTTGCCGCGCGAAGTCTGGCGCGTGAAGTTTGCCGCGCGAAGTTTGCTGCGCGAAGTTTGGCGTCCGAAGTTTTGGCTGTGAAAACGAGCACGGGTCAAAATCGCTTCGAAAATGATACGCGAAGATGTCGTGAAGTTTGACGTGAAATGCGCGCGAAATTTTATAAGAGGCGATTCCTTCTTTATAAAATTCCACCAAAATTTCAACAGNTTTGTCGGCAGGACCTGCGCTCGCACTCGGCAACAAGGTTCACCTTTTCTCCACTTTGTAGGGTCGGCGGCGCGGATTTGTCTCATGTCGTCTCTCTCCCAGGGCCTGCTGTTTCGGCAGCAGTTCGCGCCTTGTGTGATGCCGCGTGCGCTGCGGGCGGGAGCAGTGCTGCCAAGCTGTCCGGTCACATCAGGTGTTGCCAGGCAAAGCAACGTGTGATGAAGTGGCCTTCCAGCACTCCTACCAAAGGTCTGAGCAGGGACCAAGCGACTTGTAGAGCTATGCTTCGAGATTCGCTCGGGTCAAAAGCACGGCTGTTGCGACCTTCGTTGTTCTAGGCCTCACCTTAGGCCCAACCTCAAGAAAAAAATACAAACATGTTTCGGGCAACAATTCTGGGAGCCCACAGACCCAANCTCGGGTCAAAAGCACGGCTGTTGCGACCTTCGTTGTTCTAGGCCTCACCTTAGGCCCAACCTCAAGAAAAAAATACAAACATGTTTCGGGCAACAATTCTGGGAGCCCACAGACCCAATATTTAGGGTTTAGGGTTTAGGGTTTAGTGTTTAGGGTTTAGGGTTTACGGTTGTTGTGTTTACCTTTCGTTTGGGGCATTGCGTTCCAAGGCTCCAAGCCCTTCTACCCTAAAGCCCAAAACCGTCAAACCCCAAACCCCAAAGTAAGCCCTGGAAACTAGAGCATAATACTGAACACTACTCTCATAATACAGCCCTTGTCACAACGCTATTTCAGGAGCCCTGTAATAAGACAAAAATCCCAAATCCTAAACCCCTGGACCTTTCCCGGTGCTTCCTCGCGCTCTTGGAGGTTCATGGGCAGGTAGTTATAACCCACCTGGAGGGACTTATAGTGACTTATACACCCTAAACCCTATACTAAACCCTTAAACCCTAAACCCCTAAACCCTAAACCCCTTAAACCCTAAACCCCTGATCCCTAAACCCTAAACCACTTACAACATCCATGAACCTCCAAGCTTGCCAGGCAGCTGCAGGACAAGCCTCGGATGTTCGCCACGAGCACCTTGGTCTTCCGAGAGGGTTTAGGGTTTTAAGGTTTAGGGATTTAGGAATTTAATAGGGGTTCAGGGGCTTTGGGATTTAGGGGTTCAGGGGCTTTGGGATTTAGGGGTTTAGGGGTTCGGGGTTTAGGAGTTTAGACGCTAAGGAATAGGATTTAAGGTTTAGGGTTTAGGGTTTAGGATGTTCAAAGGTTAAAGGGTATTGTTCTTTCTTGCAACTCGCGTTCTATTGCGGCTTCTACCAGGGTGGTGTTTTTTTAGACTGCTCAAGGGGTCTATGAGGGTTCGATCATTTCAGTTGTCCCCACGACTTATCAGGGATATGAGGATTCGTTCAGGGTTTTAGCAGAGGCCTATCTGTTTGGGTAAGGGTTCTTTAAATGTACGGGTTCTGCAAGGCTTTCAGCAGCTTGACGGCTCTTTAAACATCTCAATGCAGGTCTGAATAGCTGAGACCTCCCTCGACCAAGCAAGTGCACCCAGAAAAGCACAGGCAGCAAACTCAACTTGAGAACGCCAACTACAGTGAAGTTACGGTTTAGGGTTTAGGGTTTCCAGAAGTTGTACACTCTCCTAAACCCTAGACCCGAAATCCCAGACCCTGGAGAAAACAGAGTTCAACAACAACAAAGCCCTAAACGCTAAACCCTAAACCCTAAACTAAATCAAAAAAAAGGAAATTACCAACAGCATCCCTTATGGTTCCTTATCTTTACTTTACTATACTACATCAAGCCAATGAGCTGAGGAAGCGATTGGTACAGGACCGCTGCCTCAGTCTGGATGCACGCGAGGCAGCACTCTTGACCCTGGAGAGCGCCTGGCGCGAGGTGGCTCACTACCTGGCTACCTTAGGATCTTTCTTGGTTTTTGAGGGCGCTTCCCATCCCTAAACTCTAAACCCTAAACCGCAAACCCCTAAACCGTGGGGGTGCGGGGGGGGGGGGGGTAAAACGTTTTGCAAGCGCAAACCTTCTTTGCTCGAGGGTCCTTCGTTCATCCCCAGCTCTTCTGGCTTTGGGTTGAGGGGCCAGTTACTTGGAGGATCATGGGACTTAGTAAATAAGGGTATAAGTACCCTAAGTGGGGTTATAAGTAATTATAAGTATAGTTGCCTTAATTATAACTCTAGTTACTACGTCCCATGATCCTCCAAGTAGTCTATGTTATCCCAAGGGTACTTTACAGGGGTTGCCTACACAAGGTCAGATAAGACTCAGGCCCCAAGAAGGCCCACCGACGCGGATCTTGAGTATTAGTGGTACCTGGTGTTTGTGTAGTTGGCTCGATGTGGGATGAGCCACAAGTTATATCTGTAGCCGCTTGCGCTAGTCATGATCCAGAATAATCCTAAGCCATAGACTCTATACAACCCTGAAGCCTCAACTCCGCAGTGGAAGATGTCCTCCAAACCCCAAACACTGAAATGCCTCAAACCCTAAACCCCAAGCCCCAAAGTGTACACCCTAATCAAACCTAACCCTCAATCTCAAACCCTAAGCCCTAAAACCCCTAAATCCCTAAACCCAAAGCCCTATAGATCCCTTATAGAAGCCTTATGGATTCCTTATAGCTCCCTTTAAAGGGACCCTAAATCGAAGCTTCCAGGTGGCGCGGTCCAATTCGGCAAGAAGCCCCAGGAAAGCCCTCGATGCAGCGCGGGAGCACTTGAGCCGTGAGCTCCTCCGAGACAAGGCGGTTTAGGGTTTAGGGTTTTAGGGTTTAGGGTTTTAAGGGTCTTTAAGGGTTCTATAAGGGATTTTTTGAAGGGATTAGGGTTTAGGGCTTACGTAATTTTCTTAAAGGGTTCTTTAAAGATTCTTTAGGGGTTCGACAAGAGGTCCTGTAAAATCCTTTCGGTCTTTTACGGGGTTCCTGTAAGGTTCCTTTAGGGGTTCCTTCAAGGGTTCCTTTAAGGGTTCTATACGCGATCTATAGGTTTTTGCAGGATTTAGGGGCCTGAATAACTCGAGTATGAAGGGCATTATACTTTATACACGAAAAGGGACCCGAAGAATCTTATGAGCATTTTCAAGCTTCTGTAACTATGGCAGCAGGAGTGGGAGTAACGAGCATGTCAATGGACCATGACCATGGCTTGGAGTAGACTGGGCATCATAACATCGATCATTATCGCAGAAGACTTGCAATGATAATTATGACAGCCGTCTGTAAACGCAACCAGTGACTGGTTAGCCGTGTACGATCACAGACAGTGCGATAATCAGACCTGTGTTGACCGAGTGTCGGCTGTGAGTACATACGATCGCGCATGCGTTAGGGAAACGTGCTGGGACCATGCTGAAACCTTGTGAACAAGCCGAGCCGTGATCCGTGGGCTCTGCGCGCGACCGCTAAAGAGTAAGCCCGCAGTGGCTTATGCATACTTGTAAGATAGCAGCTTCGCAAGATTTTATGCAGCTTCAACATCACCATCACTCAGACGACCTGTGAACCCATGCACAATGTTTGATATGTGTCTACCCTCCTTGGTGCTGCTTTACATGCGACTATATTAGGTTCTGGTTGCCTTCTTTGCACTCAAGGTTTCACTTACGAGTACGAACCTTGCTTGGACTTCTGTCACTGCCACTTACATCTGGATCATTCTGCGCTGATTCTGTGCAATTTTCCCATCATTACGTGTAGTTCGCGGCATAGGTGTTCATGGACAAAGTGCACCAGCTTTTGGACCGCCTCCCGCAGGCCCAGCACTTCAAAAGATGCCTGGAAACTGCTTTTCGAAGCCGGGCTTCAGGTCTGGTTCCAGCCAGGACACCCCAATGGCCCTTTAATGGAGCCCTTGTGGTCCTTAATCGTGGGTGTTTATTTTGTATAGTTGGGGGGTCTAAGAGATTCTCACCTTTTCTAACATGGACCTCAGTATTTCTTGATCAGTTTTTAGGAAGTTGTTTCGGCCGACTCGCAACCGGGTTGTGGAACGCGGTCTGCCGCTAGTTTGCCTTACAGTGTTTTTTGTTTTTCTGATCTTGGGCCAAAGGGTTTGATGCGGGCAAGTGATGATCTTCCAGGATTCGAGCTGCCTCTGTAAACCCGAATCCCCCCAAACCCGGAAGGCCTGACGACTTCAACCACTATCATCGAACTACTCTGAAACCCCGAACCCTAAATTTGATGTTTAAGCTCTTATAGAACCCCTCATGCGGTGGTTCGAGGCCGCCGCGCCCCAAGAGTTCACATCACCAGCCTCTGATGTCTCCATCGAGCCGGGCCATCGTCCAGCCTCCGAGGCTTTATGGGGCTCTGTAGTTTTGGGGTTTACGGTTAAGGGTTGAGGGTTTAGGGTTTAGGGTTAAGGGTTTAGGGTTTAGGGTTAAGGGTTTAGTCACAGTTTTGGGGGGTGAGGGGCTTAGTTTTGTAGACTCTAGAATTTCGTTCAGGGTTTTGTCGGGGTCTTTAATGTTGTTAGAATTCGCCATGGGGATAAAAGGCCAGAAGCCCAACGAAAACGAATAAGCCACCAGCGACCGAAGCACGAAAAGGAACAGAAGCCCTAAACCCTGAACACCCACCCCTAAACCCTAAACCCTAAAACCCTAAACTCCTAACCCTAACACCTTAAACACCACAGAAAAATGAACTCTGCATTTTCCTGCAAATGGACAAGGCCGGAGCTTCCAAGGCTTAGCTCAGCTCCGATTGAAACCCGATTTTAGGGTTGAGGGCTTAGCTTTAGGGTTTATATACACTATAGGGTGATAGACTTTAGGGTTTAGGGCTTAGGTTTTAGGGCTTAGTTTAGGTTAGGGTTTAGGGTTATTAGGCTTTAGGGTGTGGGGTTTACTTAGGTGTTAGGCTTTAGTTTAGGTTAGGGTTTAGGGTTACTAGGCTTTCGGGTGTTTCGAGTTATACAGGCAGGTTCTGCGCAGGTTTCTTTCGGCTTAAGTGTTCCAAGATTCTACAAAGCTTCTGTAATGCTTCGACGAGGGATCCCGAGATGCAAAGCTACAAGCCCAAAGCCCTATACTCTATCTTCGAGTCAACGGCAGGCCAAAGAGGGAGGGGCCAGCGCCGACTCCACCGCAGATGCTGGGGACTTGAACGGGGATCATTCCGTCGTCTGGTCGCCGGTGAATGGGAGCGCGGCAAGTCAGGGCAAGGAGGGGATGAGGGCTGCACTTTCTTTAGGGTACCTACAAAACAGACGCTAGCCATGAAACTAGATACCCGAAAAACCGGGTAGGATATGATAGTATGACCTTCCAGGTATGGGCTTTAGGATTTGGTTTAAGGCTGTCGACCATAGCCCTAAGGGTCCATGTGCCCAAATAGAAACAGTATATGCTTTGGCCCCAACGTACTTCTATAGGGAGTTCTTTAAGGCCAACGTATATAGTATTTGGGTACATGGGCCCTAGGGTAGTCGAAGAAGAGTGTTCGGGGCCGTAAACCCTAAAACCCTAAACCCTAAACCCCTAAACCCTGCGAGAGTTTAGGGTTCGCAGGGTTTAGGGGTGTAGGGTTGCGGCGGGGTTGGTGCCGGTTGGGGTGAGGCTTTTTGGCTTCACGCGAAGCAAAACACCCTGTGCAACCGCCATAAAACGCCTTCCAGCCGCCGTCCACAGGAAGTAAGGAAGAGGCTTGAGCAGCGACGCGAGGGTCATAAGTTTAAAGGGCGACTGTTTTCGGGGGTCTTTCATGTCATTATGTCTTTAGGATCCCACTACTGAAGGTGCCTTGGGGTCCTTTCTTCTCTGAAACTTCCCCATTTGACAGGAGGAAACTGCGACGCTGGGTGCTCTTGCGGACGTTTCGGAGCCCGTGTACCACGATGAGGATCCCAACAGGTCGTTGAGAAGATATTGATGAAAATCATCGGATTTAGGATTAGGTTTACGATTTATGGCTTTGGGGTTTAGGGTATCCGGGTTTGTCCTGGATATGTTTTCAAAGTTAAAGGAACCTGAGGGCGTAGCCTGAATTGAAGATCTTTAGCCAATTCTCCAAGTGCAAGCATAGAAGTCATCTGCGAAAATGGGGGCGCATTTGGTCGGTACAGCGGTCTAGTATAACTGTGTATGGGCTCATGGGTGAGTCAGAGCGCTGTTTGCTGAGTCCCGTGGGTTGTCACAGTCTTCCATGATACATGCAGGGGTGGTTCTACATGTTTGTGGATAAACCCTAGGCCCCTAAGCCCTAAAACCCTTAAACCCTACAACCCCTAAACCAAAACCCTAAAACCCTAAGTAGAAGTCAGCTAAGGAGCCTGAGTTGCAACAGCCCCATCATTTGAATAGCCTCTCATCCTTGACCTAGGCTTATCCTTCAGGCGTGAAAAGGCAAGACCCGCACACCCCAAACGAACTCGATCCCGAATGCCACCCTTGCAACAACAACAACAACAAATCGAAACTCCAGACCGTAAGCATTGCCAATTCCTATTAGGTCGTACACCTGCAACCTAAGCCGCCAATCCTACACAACAAACCAATGCCTACGTAAGGTCACAGAGCCTCCCCATCCGGAACCCGGAACCCAGATCCCAAGCGCAAGCCACAAACAACACCGCCCAAAAAACAGATTCAGATGATCACACTACCCATACACGACAAATAGTCAAATAGTCAAACTTAAATCCCCCCCCCCGGCCTCCACTTCGACATCCACACTCATAACAATATCAGCTATAGAAATACTGCTAATACAGATAACAATTATCATCATAGTCATAGAAAAACGAAGAAGAATAGTAGGAACCACAATAAATGTCAATGACGACAATAGTAGCCACCAAGGTAACAGCAACAATAACAATAATTCGCACAAAACAGCAAAACACACACACACAAACAATCCTGAGCCCTAAACCCTAAGCCCTAAACCCCAAATCCCCTAAACCCCTAAACCCTCAAACCCTAGAGCCCTAAACCCCTAAAGCCTATAAACCCTAAAACCCTGAAGCCAAAACCTTACATCCAGGGCCAGGTCGCCAGTGCCCCGCTCGGTGACCGCACCGCCGAGGCGGCTGGGCCGATGGCCCTCCTCGAAATCCTTCACAAGGAGCCCTTGGTTCCTTGGGTTTAGGGTTTAGGGTTGAAGTTAGGGACCCCAAAAGCATATAAGCATAAGCATTTTATCGGGATATCCCTACCTTATTGGGCTTCATTATAAGGGGGTTTATATGGGGCCCTATCCTTATTTTTGCTTATGTGCTTTTTTGGGGCGCCCTATTTGAGGGTTCCTTTAAGGGATCTGTAGGGGTTCCTTGAAGGGATTTCTAGGGGTTGGATAAGTTAAGGGTTTTCTTCAGGATTAGGGTTTTAGGGTTTGGGTTTAGGGTTCAGGGTTGGGTTTGGGCTTAAGGTTCAGGGTTTTAAGGATAGGGGTTCTATAATATAAGGCTTTCTTGAAGGGTTCTATACTTAGAGGGTCATGGGACTTAGTAACTGGGGTTACAATTAAGGTAACTGTACATATAAGAGGTACTTCTAACCTTACTTACTAAGTCCCATGATCCTCCAAGTAGCGGTTCTATAAGGCTTCCTTTACGGCTTCTATAAGCTCCTTTAAGGAATCTCTAGGGGTTCTAGAGGTTTAGAGTTGTGGGTTTTAGGCTAAGGGTTGGGGTTTAGGGTTTAGGGCGCAGGATAGTGTCTGGGTGGTGATATTCAAAGAACTAAAGGGGGGCCAAGGCTAGTGGGTGTGGAACCCAGAGACTCCAAAACCCCTAAATTAAGGAATATACCTTAAATCATATTAGGGATCCTATCATAATTTAAGGTATATTCCTTAGTTAAGGGGTTTTGGAATTTTGGAGTCTCTGGGAATTCAGGAGAATCGGATGTGACTTTTAAGCGGACTTCAATGATGTAAAGTATGATCCGGCTTTTGACGGCAGCCCCTGACGAGGATGACATCCCCTACGTGACTCGGCTTCAACAGAGTCCAAGCGTTTTGGTTCTGTGGTTTTCCACGAAGACACCACATCCCAAAAGCCGGAGCCCTAAATTTAATTACACGCGCTTGGATGCAAAGGAGGACAAAGTAGCTCACAAAAGAAAGGCTAAGCCGAAAGTCTCAGAGACCGGCCTTTACGAGTAAAGCTTCACTTTTTTTTGAACCTCAAACACGCAACACTCCTCGAACCCACAATCTAGACTTGGGAAATAAATAATGTTTTTAAGGGCCTTGAAACTACAACCCAGTTAAACCTTGAAGCACAGAGCCTACTGTAGGGGCCTAAGTAGTTACCAATACTATTTTGGGGGGGCTCCTTAGTATAATTATCGCATAATGGGCCCCGAAACCCTATTTTATTTATTAAGGCCCCCCCAAATTTCGAAGCCCTACACTTCCCAGGCGCATCGTGGTGCAGACGCTGCCTCCAACGAGATTCCAATCGCTGGGGGACTCTTTAGGCGTCACTCGGTCTCCCATTCAGCTGACATAGGTTCAAGGGTTCGAGATTTCTCGATTTGAGGTTTCGGTGTTAAGTTCACGGCATGGGCTTAATGTATAAGGCTCCTAGGCTGAAATTAGGCTTGGCTTTGTTTCCGATTTTCTTGTGAGGGTAGGACTTTGAGCTAGCCTGGGAAGGTCAATCCCTTCTTGAACTTTATACCCCTAACCCGGAAGCTCTAAACCCTTGTAGAATCCGAATAAATAAAATCCTCAAGACGGCCGAAACCCAAATCCTAAACCCTAAACCCTAGACTCCTTAAGCCCTACAGTGAACCCCAGAAAGTTGGAACATGGGTTTAGGAGGATTTGTGCTAGGATCCCCTATACTCTACCTTAAGGGCATGAGGATATTGATGTTCCAACTTTCCGGCTTCTACTGTAAACCAAATCCTGAAGTCATTGAAGCTTCCTCCATCCTAGGCTTGGAAGGCCTGGGCTCTTAAACCCAAAGCTCCCAACTCCATCCTCTGAGCCGTAAACCACAAACCCTAAACCCTGCAAGCCCTGAAGGGTTTAGGGTTTAGGGGTTTTGGGGTTTGGGGTCTAGGGGTTTACGGTTTAGGGTTTGGGGTCTAGGGGTTTAGGGCCGTGACTCTAAAGCAGCGATTCCCGGGCTTCGAAGCCCGATGCTGCGGGCTCTATCTACTGTACCCTTATATAGTAATCCCCAAAAAGTTGGAAACCGGATTAAGGCCAAATAGTGCTGGGATTCCCTATACATCACTCTTAAGGATTGAGGCTATTGGGTTTCCAACTTTTGGGCTTCTACTGTATCTGCGTCAACAAGGAGATTCCGTCACGCCTCAGCCCTCAGCCTGGATGCCTCAGAGGATTTGGGCTTCAGTTCAATCGTAAGCACTGTCCGGCTTCATCAACTCCTGTGCAAACTGCTCTCAACCCTAAACCCCAAACCCTAAAACCCTAGATTCTAAAATCCTAAACCCCAAACCCCCAACCCTAAAACCCTAGACTCTAAAATCCTAAACCCTAAACCCCAAACCCTAAAACCCTAGACTCTAAAATCCTAAACCCTAAATCCCAAACCGATCAGAAGCCCCGAGACTGGATACCCTATAATAGGGACACCAAAAAGCACATAAGCATAAGCATTTTAAAGGGATATCCCTACCCTATTGGGCTTCATTATGAGGGGGTTTATATGGGATATCCCTATCCTAATTTTTGCTTATGTGCTTTTTTGGGGCCCTATATAAACCTGCACTCCCGGAGCCCCAAACGGCGCGCCTTCAAACCTCCCAGACTTGACTCTAGAAACCCCACCTGCCTAAAGGGTTTAGGGTTCGGCATTATCCACTTCGATGCTCTACCCTAAACCCTAAACCCTACAAGCCCGAAACCCGCTCAGAAGCCCCACTTAGAGGATCATGGGACTTAGTAACTAGGGTTATGATTAAGGTAGCTGTACTTGTAATTACCTATAACTCCACTGAAGTTGCTGATAATAACCTGACTTACTAATTCCCATGATCCTCCAAGTACCTGAATACTGAAGTCCCTAAACCCTAAACCCTAAACTCTAAACCGCCCTAGAGACCGTCGCTGCTTAGTTTCCTAGGCCACCACCATGCTTCCAAGCGAGGGCGAGACCCCGGTCCCCTGGCGCAGGGATATAAGAGAGTTTCCGAAAATTAGGGGGTACCTTTAACGGGATCCTTCAAGGGTTCCGTAAAGGGAACTATAAGGGTTCTTTAAAGGGTTTAGGGGTTTGGGAGTTTCCGAAAATTAGGGGTACCTTATTTTGGGGTCCTTATAGTAAGGATCCTACTATTTGGGTTACTATTTTGGGATCCCCTATTTTCGGAAACTCCCACAAGGGTCTGGAGGGTTTCGGGTTTAGGATTTAGGGTTTATAGGGTCCCTGTTAAGGGTTCCTTGAAGGGCTGCATAAGGGTTTAGGGCTTAATCTAAGAATTCCTTCGAGGGCCATACTGGGGTGAAGGGTTAAGGGTTCAGAGCTCGGTAGCTGCTAGAAAGTCGGAAACTCCGCGCCCTCATGCGCTCAAGGCAAAACTGTAGGGAAGGCCAGCACAGATCATCCCCCTTCGGATTGCCAGCCTTTTTGGTGGTGACTCATGGGGTTTGGGGCATGGGTCTCCGCTACACTGGCTTGCTGTTTGGAATTATTTCTCATTCTTTTGGGTATAAAACAACTCAAACCCTAAACCCCTATCAACCCTAAACCCTACAGCAAAACCTTTACGTAGTATGCTATGCTTCTTTTTGTGTATGTATAGATGTACATACATGTACAGAGTCATTTATGCACCTATCGGTTTTGCTGGTGCTCAGCACTCGTACGATTATGGAACTTATTTGGGATTTGGGGTTGATTCAGATTTTTCATATCGTTTGTGCCGTACAAGTAGGGTCTGACAGAGCTTGATGAGGTACCATCACGGGGCCTAAATAATTCGAATGGGGTTGTTGGTTTTGGGCCCATTTTGCTATAGTTATGATAAGGAACCCCCCCCCAAAGAGTATAGGTAATTATTGAGGCCGGCATACACAGGTAAAATCAAGCCCTTGACAGAAGTTCTCGGAGAACGGAGATTAAAGCTTTTGGGACATGTGCTTCGTCGGGACCGCCAACATCCGTTGCATCAAGCCGCTTTTAAAACTCAATCTGCTGTNGGACATGTGCTTCGTCGGGACCGCCAACATCCGTTGCATCAAGCCGCTTTTAAAACTCAATCTGCTGTGCCAAGAGAAACAGAACAACGGAGAGTAGGCCGTCCAAGACAATTTTGGACGACCACAAATATGGAAAAAGCTTGGAACATAATCACATCAAACGACGTCTCGGTACCCGACGTGCCTTTCAACAAACACGACCGAGAAATACGAGAGACGATTACTGACCATGCCAGAAGATACCAACCACCTTTCCATTGAGCATGCTTTCTGGAACGGCGCTAGTTGGTTTCAGCTATTATACACAAATTGTGATGAAGTCTCTCTTTGCGTAGCAGCTCGATGTGAAGTCTCTGTGTGAACAAGCTCACTGTGAAGTTTCTCTGTGTGAAGCAACTCAGTGTGAAAGTCTTCTATAAGAAGCAAACCAGAGGGAAATAACTGTATATGCGCATTCATTGCAGCAGTGACGCCGGGACCGTAGTAAACTAGCAGGAAGTAGGTTAGCGCCAACGACTTGTTGCACGTTTGCTGCAAGCTAAGGTAATAAAGAAAAATTGAGGCCCCTACAGTACCTGGGGCAGTGAAGCGTCGTTCATATGAATCCTCGAATCCTCGACCTAAAACTTCAAACCATTGCACCTAGACTCGAACCTAAAGCCCTCGACCTAAATCATTCCACCACGTCAGCTCAAAAGCCCTAAACTTCAAACCCTAAACCCTATAAACCCCAAAATCCCGACTCTAAACCCTATAAACCCCAAAATCCCGACTCTAAACCCTATAAACGCCAAAATCCCGACTCTAAACCCTATAAACCCCAAAATCCCGACTCTAAACCCTATAAACCCCAAAATCCCGACTCTAGGATTTCAAGACTCCAATAGCAACCCAGGTCTCCATCGCACAGTTGCCCGGCTCAAGATCAGGAACTTAAGTTAGGGGTTTAGGGTTTAGGGTCGAATAGACTTCTAGAGTAATCCGTAGGGTTTTCCTTGGTGGGGTACCTTAAACTAGCTTTTATCAAGTTCCTAAAGATGAGCCCAGGCGGCCCGGCTCAAAATCGCAACAGCTCTCGGCGACCCTGCCACTGCAAGTGGTCATTGCCCACGAGCGAGGCTGAGTGGTCGAGCAAGTAACCCCTTTGCTTTTCTCTCTTAAGGTCTAGGGTCTAGGGTTTGTGGTGAATCTATCTAGAACCCCAGAGGTTACCCTTGAAGGGACCCCTTAAAGGAGCCCTATCCTACCATGATTAAGCTTTATGTTCTTCTGGGGAGCGGAACAAGCAAGGAGGTCGCAAGAATCTGGGACCTGGGCACGACAAGCCCGAGCCGGTGAGGTTCGTGTCGGCAAACGCGAGCGCTGTCGTGGCTCACGAGCGGGGTCGCAAGAACCTCGGGCAGGAAAGTCGCGGAGAGCATCTCGAAGCTGTCCGGTTCATCTCTGCGAGCGGCAGCCACAGGAGAGAATACTCACTGGAGACGCCCCCTGCACAGATCCCTCAAGCAAGCTACCGGGCAACTTCCTCGGATGGGCAGCCGAAGACTCCACAGATGCCTTGCAGGACTTCGCAGGCACGGTATCAAACTTCCCCTCAACCTCGACAGGCACATCATGTGATCCAACCTCAACCTCAGCCTGCTCAGCCGCTGGTGCAATCACCACAGCGATACCCGCTTCTGGGCCACCAGCCGCAATCGCCGCAACACCGCGTGCAATACTTCAGCGGGCAAGCTCAGAGCTATGCCCCCGCTATGGGGCCGATCGGCACCACACCCATGGTGGTGCCACGTCTGCCGGGCGCCAACCTCACAGTTCTTCCTCCGCAGACCGTGGTTTGGCCCGGACAGAGGTGACGAAAGCTTCGAAGCTGTGGGTGGCAAAAGAGGCGCAGGCTGCAGTCGAAGTCCTGTGAACCCTAAACCTTAAATCCTGATCTTCATTCTTTGTCGATATGCACATGTGCGAGGGATACGCGACATGTTGGCCCACCCGCAAGACGGATGGCATGCATGCAAATGACATAATGATGGGGGCAGCATGGTCATGCATGACTTGGTAGGGTATGGCGTGGTATGGCCATGATACCATCCCCCAGAAACTATAGATGGTCCGAAGCCTCAATTACAGAACACTCCCTGAAATCTAGTCGGCGATATTGCTACGAATACGAACACCACGAGCACTACCACCTACTGCTACTACTACTGCCACTACTTACTACTACCACGACCAGTAGCGCTACCGCGTACCGGTACCACAACAACCTCTACCGCTAGCATTGGCGCTACGGCGACGATGACGACGACTGCATCCTTCTACCACCACCACCACTGCCAGCAGAAGCGGTCGTTATTGTTATCGCTGTCATTGTCGGTTTTGTTGTTGCTGGTGTTGCTGTTGTCGTTGTGGTGGTGCTGATCGTGGAGGCTTACAGGATTTAGTCTGCAGGGCCCTGTGTCTCGAGGGCTCAGATCACATTTACAGTTCGCCTACAAATCTCAGGCGTGCTACAACAAACAGCATTCGAAGGCTCTAAATTAGGGACCCAAAAAGCACATAAGCATAAGCATCTTATAGGGATATCCCGACTTTGTTGGGCTTCATTATGAGGGGGTGTGTATATGGGATATCCCTATCCTTCCTTTTGCTTCTGTGCTTTTTGGGGCCCCACTCAACGCCCGCAAGCCATGGGTCAGAAGAGCCCAAACCGAAACCCCCAGGGGCTTCCCTTCTCATAGCCCCTCTGAGTATGACAAGCCACTATTCTTTTAAATCAGCCTGTATACCCTAAACCCCTACACTCCAAACCCCTAAACCGCTACAAGCCCGCAACCCCACACCCCCAAAACCCTTAGCTAAACCCCTACACTCCAAACCCCTAAACCGCTACAAACCCGCAACCCCACACCCCCAAAACCTAAACCCTAAAGCCTGCAACCCCAAACACCTCAATCCGAGAGGCCCCCTCCATGTAGACACCTACCAAGTCGGCCCTATGAAAGTGGAGAAGCACCTCGACTCGGGTTTAGGGTTTAGGGTTTAGGTTGTTTTCAGGATTTCGTCCGAGGTCTGAACAAGTACAGTAATATAATCATAAGGAATCATAGTAACGATAGTGTCATAGCAATAATGATGTTAATTAGCAATAGTAGCCCTGGGCAGTCCTGTCTGTAGTGATATATATATATATATGGCTTGTACTTGTTTCCTTGATCAAAAATCAATGAATACTAGCAATGCTGAGTTTTACACGTATTGCCCTTCAATTACGATCTATAAGAGTAGTAGAACACCCAGACGCTGTTCGAGCACTATTTTCGGACACGAATTCCTTTAAGGGATCTATAGGGCTTCCTTTAAGGGATCTATGGCTGTTCTGTGAGGGTCCCAGTGCGTTTTAGGAGTTTGAGGGTTTCGGGTTTAGGGTTTAGGGCACGGGGTTAGGATTTAGGGCTTGAAGGTTGAGAGTTTGTGCTGTAGGTTTCAGGGCTTTAGGACAGGCATTCGGGTTGTGCGGCATAAGAGAGCCCCATCTTGATCTGCTCGGCGGCCATGGTTGAGGAGCGTCGGCAGTTAAGGGAATACATTAGGGCTTCGGCTTCTGGGCGCAGGGTACCTGCAACGTCTCTTAGAATAGTCTTCACTGATGCTGTGAAGCTCACGTAACCCCATCCGCGGGCCTGAAAAAAGTCGACCCCCACCGAAGCCTTAGCCCTGAACCTCAACCTGAAACCCAAGCATTTCCAAACTTTGCAAGACCCTAACCCCAGCCACTACAATCCAAACCCGAGAACCCACGAGCCCCAAACCTTTCAGTCAGAAAGCATACTTGAAAAAAGAGCCAAGGCTCCCTGAAATGCACCATCTGCCTTCTTAAACCCCAAATCCTAAATCCCGTGAAAGTTCGGAACCTTCTGCACCGAAACACATCAACCCTATGTAAGCTATAAGCCCTACAAACCCTGACTACGTTATGCCCAGGCAGCCTTTTGCGATGATCCGGGACCCCCGCACAGGGCTGGATGTTCTGTAGCCGGTGTTCTGCGATTTCGGGTTTTCGGGGCTTAGGGTTATCTATTCATGTGCTTCTTGTTATGATTGTTGTTGTTTACTGTCACTATTTCTGTTCGTGACTTTGACGGTAGGTTGTTGGTTGCGGGTTTGAGGCTGCAGCTCTACAGTTCACGTTAATTCTGGAGTTTAGTATTTTTTAGCAAAAGGTTCTGGTGCAACGAATGGGTTGGTTCAAGATTTGATACATTGCCTTGTGGCTTTCTGACCTTGAAGCCCTAACGCCTCGGGCACCGCATGTTTTGGGAGGCATTCATTTTGGGTCGACTCGCGACGTCTTCATCCGCATGATCGACGCTATGGAGGACCGTTCCATGACCATCGTCGGCCAAGATGTGTCAAAATTATTCTTGATTCTGTGAACGTGGCTCATCTGTTGCTTGTCTTAAGGCACCTGCTAGCCCTTGGTGCATTCGTGTACTTCATCCAGAACCTCCTTGATGGTCAGAGGCGACTGTTTGCGGCCGACGGCCAGTGGCGTGCGTCGTGGCATGACGCCACGAGGGGCCTTGCAAAAGGCGAACCCTTGTCTCCAATCCTCGCGGCATTGATGATGTGGGTATGGGCATCCACGGTGGCCCGTACTGCAGTGGCTGCCATATTCTTGTTCGCGTCGCATCGGGTAACCCTATATAGACCCTCGATACACCCCTATGAGCTTCATAGTAGACCCCCGCACCCTGACAGAACCCTCTTCAACAACAACCCCAAACCTGTGTCGAATTGGGGTTAGATGCCTGAATAGTTGGTGTTGGTAATGCTGTTCTTGAGGCTTCCCTATTAATTACAGTTTGAGTCAGTTTGAGTACACGACGCAACGAAACCATAGCAAGACTTTTAAGGTCCCTATATTAGATTGCGAGGAGATGAGCGGCGAGGTCTTTGGTTCCTTCCCCTTCGAAGGCGTGCCGCTTGTAATCCTCAACACCGAACTGGGTTCAGGGCTCAAGGTCTGAACATGTCAGCATCTTGCTTTGATGGAAAGACTGGTGTGTATGATATATGCTTGTGTGCATACAGTACTTTTTAAAGTCTTTACATAGGCATGATGACACTCAAATTCTTAATCACAAACTCCTAGACATCCTTGGGTCAAGTCTTAGACCTCATCGGCCCATAGGTCCTAAACTTTTAAAAACGCCTAGATCCCTATACTCGTGGGTAGTTCTCCAAAGTATAGGGTCCGTTTTCAGGGTCCTCTTTACAAAGGTGCCGTGCTAGTTTGGGGACCTGGAAAGGGACCCCAATTTAGAGAACGATACACATCCTAAAACTATCAACCCTAAACCCTAAACCCCCACACCCCTAAACCCTAAACCCTCAACCCCGAATTCCTTTCGGTTCTGAACCTGTCGTCCTCAAGGCCCATAGTAGAGAAGCCTGATGTTGTAGTATTCGTCCTTATGCTTCCTTGTTATGGTTCCAGTATGATATGCTTCTAAAACCTTGTTCTAAGTAGTCTGTTTGTTAAGGCTCCTCTTGCCGTAGGACAGGCTTTGACATGGTTTGAAACCCCACAAACCCCAAACCCTAAGCCCTACAACTTACCCTAAACCCTAAACCCGGTGAGCATCTTAAAAGGCAAGCCAAAGTACTGTATGGCGCCCGAAGAGCCAAGGAGTTCCCCGGCACTGAGATCAACCGCCACCGCCTCCTCTACCAGAATACGCCCAGCAGCAGCAGCCGCCGAAGGCGGAGCCGCCGCTTCTTGGGAAAGCAGCAGCAGCGACAGCCAGCAGCACTCGCAAGACGGCAGCACGTCGAAAGCTCCACCAGAGCCGCCACGGCCATGGCGACGACCAGCGGAGGCGAAGGCTGCGGCGTGCTGGGTTCCTGGAACGAGCCCTGGATACCCAGCCGGCACCTCGTGGATCCTCTCCGACAACGTATGGCAACCATTCTCCCCAGATGAGCAAGCGCAAGGGGGAAGCACAGCAGCAGCCCAACCGGCAGGCGGGGACTACCAGCCCCTTCATTCAAGCAGCGCCGATTATTGGGTCCTTTGGACGCTCAGGGCTATATTACATCTTCGGCCCTCAACCCTAAGTCCGCCTACACCCTGCATCCTGGACCCAAATTCATGCGGCTCCGTCCCCTGCAGTTCACAGTACCTACTTTTGGTTAGTAGGGAATGGAAGAATGGTAATAATAGTAGTCATAATAGTCATAATAGTCATAATAGCATAATAGTTATAAGAGTTATAATAGTTATAGTAGTTATGGTAGTAATAGCAAGAGTAATAACCACCCTAGGCCTTGAACACCAAATCTTTTCGGGTCCCTTTAAAGGGAGCTATAAGGAATCCATAAGGGTTCTATAAGGGATCTATAGGGCTTTGGGTTTAGGGATTGAGGGGCTTTCGGCTAAGGGCCAGGGTCTTTAGGGTTTCAAGTCTTGGGTCCTTTGTGTGCAGGAGACTGACGGCCAAGCAACATGGATAGCCTCTGAGGGGCCAAAGCTTCGCAGCGTTTAGGGTTCATGAGTTTCCCAAAGGTTCGGTATCCCTCAAGCTTACACCCTCAACCCTAAACCCCGTAGGCTCTGACGTTCAAGGTTTAGGTTCTGACGCTGCCGGGTTGAGGGGCTGACACCCAAAACCATGAGCTACCCGAGTTGTGCATGCATCCGGCTGAGTCCGCATTTCGGTGCGGATAATAGAACCCAAATGATTACAACATTATTCCTTATAATTAGGGTTCCTTATTTATCGTATACCATAATATGCCCTGAATTAAACCCGATTCTAATTATAAAGAGACACCTGTGTTATCTTCTGGGAGCAGAGACATGTTTGGGTGGATCCTCAGATCGCGGTTTTCTGTTTCTGGCAAGGACGGGACATGGCTGAAGAAAGCCGCGAAGTTTGTAGCGAAAGCCATTATTTAGGGCTTATATATATATATATAGATAGATAGATAGATAGTAACCATATTCTAAATGCTCATGCCCCCTATATTGCTTGTTGTGTTTCCCGAAACTGAAAACACCGAAGCAGGCATACTGGGCTTAGCGTTTCCTTCGCTCTCCTTCGGTGGCATTGAGCCCTTTTTCGACCTTTGGCAGCTGTTGGTTTAGGGTTTAGGGTTTAGGGTTTTGGGGTTTAGGGGTTTAGGGGTTTAGGGTTTAGGGTCTAGGCTTAGGGATTAGGCTCTAGGATTTAGGGATGTGGGTTTAGCGTTTCGGGTTTAGAGATTAGAACTTAGGGCTCATGGTTCAGGGGATAAGGCTCATAGGGTTCACCTGGGGATCCAAAAACCTACCGTTTTAAGGGTTCTACCCTCTAATTAAAGGGTCATAACCTACTATTTTGTAGGGTTTGGGGTCACAGGCAGGGCTTAGGGATGTAGTGTGTTTCTTTCGGCATCTGCGGTCTTGTGTTGTGCCACACCAGCTTTTCGCAAGCTGCTAGACTGGGTGCCCCAATTAGTAGTGCCCTCTTGCCCTTGTTCTTTTTGAGTGCCCTTGGCCCTTGTTAGAACCGAATAGTAGGAAAAAGGGGGCACCCGTATTATTGAGGGGTATTAAGGGGCTACTAATCGACCTAGTAGAGTCGAGTACCAGGGATTCTTTGAAGGATTGTTTAGGGCTCAAGCCTTGACGACGTAAAGTTGTTTACTACCCCTAAGGGTCCGTGTACCCAAATAGTATATACTTTGGCCTTAAAGTATTTCCTATATAGGTACATTGGGGCCAAAGTATATGGGTAGTTGTCAAAATTAGTGTCCCTTTTTGGGTACCCTAAATATTAGGTGCCGTATTATATTAGGGACCCAAAAAGGGACCATAATTTTGACAACCACCCATATCCTATTTGGGTACATGGACCCCCCTCAGGGTACCGTTTTCCAGACGATTGGCTTAATGTCTCATCAAGGCTTTTAGGCTGAAGCCTTGTAAACCCTGCAAACCCTAGGCACTTAAACCGTAAACCTTAAACCCTAGCAACACTAGGCACCTAAACCCTATACCCTGAACCCTAAGAACACTAGGCACATAAACCCAAGAGGATGTAGCTTGCCGGGCTGGTCTTGCGCTGAGTTGCCGAGGTTGGACTATGAATAGCCTACAAGGTTGAGAGTTACATTCCTGAGATTCGTTTATCGATAATGTACTTCAAAAGACTTATTCTTATTGGAGTCCTACAAATTCCGGGGGCTTTGGTGTTCAGGCGCGTATGTCCTAGGCTTGGGTGTGGGCTTTGCTGAGTTACGGTTTGGCCACTCTCTGCTTTTAACTTGCAGAGCTTTGCAGAGCCTTGGCTAAAGCGTTAGATAGATGGGTAGAGTCCAGGGCATACTGCCCTTAGGACTACACAACAATAAACACATTATGATGCCGGTGAGGTCTCAGCGATGAGGCTGATAGTGATGCACCCCTCGATGGTGGTGGGAAGTTCGACAGATTATCTTACTCTGGCAAGCATAATAGGAGACAACACTGTTCGTACCTTGAACTTGTACACTCGGAGTCGTAGCGAGATCCAAACAGGCTATCATCTTTCATTGTGCTGCTGGAAACTTGTGCAGTTCGATCTCTGCCGTGCCGACTTTGCAAATTAGAAGCGTTTGTGGAACTGAGGAGCGCGTCATCAGGAAGAAGCGTCGCCGACATGTGAGCTCTGCCAGGACGTAGGCTGTAGAGTTCATGCCAAGCCAGGGGGCCGTATCGCTAGGTGTGGGGTATTTGACCTACGATATAGCCCGAAAGTATAAATGGGGGTTTCCGAAAATAGGGGACCCCAATGTAGTACCCTAAACAGTAGGATCCTTATTATAAGGACCCCCAAATAAGGTACCTCTCATTTTCGGAGACTCCCAAATGATTAGATCCAAGACTCTGACAACGACGAAACCAACCCATCACTTCTACTGCTACTGCCACTTTTACTGCTAATATTGCTGCGACGACCAAGACGTCGACGACGACGCCGAGGACAACGACCACGGCCTGGGCTTTGGGGAACGCTGCCAAACCCACAGGCAACTAAAAACACACGGTCTACTGCAAGAACAAGGAGTGAGCAACTGACCCTCGGCCTTCAGCAAAGCACTGGCCAATGCTGTTGTAGGAACCTGATTCAGAAACCCTGGTCCTTTAACCCCAAATATACCAGGATCTATATTAAGAACCCTTACAAAGGTCCAAGGTTTCTTAATCAGGTTCCTACATCAAACCCCCCATAGTACCCTTATAGTACCCTTATAGTACCCTTAAAGTACCCTTATAGTACCCTTATAGTACCCTTAAAGTACCCTTATAGTACCCTTATAGTACCCTTAAAGTACCCTCATAGTACCCTTAAAGTACCCTTATAGTACCCTTATAGTACCCTTAAAGTACCCTTATAGTACCCTTAGAAAGGCTCCGAGGTCTCGACTCGTAGGGTCCAGGCTTCAGGGATCACGGTTTCCTCGAAGTGCTGAGCATTTCTTATTTGGGACTTTCCGAAAATTAGGGGTACTATAAAGGGAACTATGAGGGTTCTTTAAAGGGTTTAGGGGTTTGGGAGTTTCCGAAAATTAGGGGTACCGTATTTTGGGGTCCTTCTAATAAGGATTCTACTATTTAGGGTACTATATTGGGGTCCCCTATTTTCGGAAACCCCCATTTGAGGTCCCAAATTATTGAAATTTATTGTGCCCACAACCCTGCCCGACAGGTACAGGGACCCCTGAGGCCTGCTAGTATACGTTTTGTCTCCTTATACTATACTGTGCTATACAAAACTATACTATGATTGAGACAGCATCTGAGCATTTGATTTCTTCCTTCACCCGGGTCCAGTGCGATGTTGGCAACTACCAGTCTGCTAGTTTTGTTACGAGATCGATCGCCAGGCTGCTCAAGAACAATGAGTTTGCCTTCTACCTCAATGCAGAAAGCACCCGGCTCAATTGGCACTAAGCCCCAAACTTTAAGCTCGAAGCACCGCACCCTAAATCCCAAACCCCACAAACCTTAACGCCCCCAAAACCCCTGAACCCCAAAGCCCCAACCTCAGTTGGCCATGGGGAGTCGGGAAAGGAGAGATACAAACCTCGAACCTCCGAACTTCGATGAGCCTCCAGGGTTTAGGGTTGGGTTTAGGGTTTATAGGATTTTAAGGCTTTTGATGTTTCGGTTTGGAGTTTAGGGGAGGCTATGAAACTGCTGGCAAGACTTCTCTTGGAGGCTCTGTGTTTAGGGTTTAGGGTGCAGGGTTGGGAGTTTAGGGTGTTCGGGTTTAGCTTGAGGCCCTCATAGAAGGTCCGGGCCCTAAACCCTAAAACCCTAGACCCTAAAACCCTTAACCCTAGACCCTAAAACCCTAAAACCCTAAAACTCCAAACCCTGAGCCCTTGACCCTAAAACCCTACAGCGCCTAGACCCTAAGGCCCTTATAAAAGGTCCGGGGTCTTACAGACCTTTAGACGCCTGAGGCTCGCAGCCGAGCGCGCTGCTTTGGGGCGGCGTGGACAAGGCAGGGTCCAGGACCCCAGGATTAGGGTTTAGGGGCTTAGGGGTTTAGGGTTTAGGGGCTTAGGGGTTTAGGGTTTAGGGTTAGGGTTTAGGGTTTAGGGTTTAGGGTAGGGTTTAGGGTTAAGGGGTTTAGGGTTTAGGGTTGAGGGTATAACTAGGACCTAGAGTAGGCCCTTATTCCCTTACAGGGTTCGTTTAAGGGTTCCTACAAGGGATGTATAGGGTTAAGGGTTGAGGGTATGGGAGTTTCCGAAAATTAGGCTGGGCCTATAACCCCAAAATAGTAGGAACCGGTTTCTTAATCAGGTTCCTACATTA